>QLOI01000049.1:80947-130816 GCA_003313605.1 Tuber umbilicatum | reverse complement strand
CACCATCTTCCGCAACTACTGAAGGCAGAACGCTGTAGGACTCGAGGACCACTATTGGAACACCATAGCCCCCGACTTACAAGTCCTCTCGTACGTGCACAAACAGAACCCGACCTTCGACATAGAAAAGGACTACCGACAGCTCACGGCGTTGCGTCTCCCGCCGAAGCCCACCCGTCAACAGCTCCCCGCGCTGCGCACATTTCGGAACATCCCGCGGTTGACGGGAATCACCGTGCACTCTATGGTCCGCGGGGCGATGAAGGATTCCGCCTACTTGCATGCGGCTGGAATGGTCGTGCAGAGCATCACGGGCGTTAGGGCGAGCGTGCACAAGAGCAAGGAGAATATCTCCATGTGGGAATTGCGCGCTGGGAAGTGGATTTCCGTCACTGCGCGGGTCAAGGGGAGGAGCGCGTATAGGTTTTTCGCCCAGTTGATTGATGTCGTGTTGCCCAGGATTAAGGATTGGAAGGGGGTTGCTGGTGGCTCGGGGGATTCGAGCGGGAATATCACGTTTGGGATGTCGCCGGAGGCCGTGTCCATGTTTCCTGAGATTGAAGGTGGGTTCTCCCCTCTTTTCCCCCGAAGGGCTGGGGGATCAGGAGGGTAGCAGGATGGGCTGACGGTGGCCGTTATAGTGAATTACGATATGTACCCTCCAAGAATGGTGCCTGGATTGAATATTACTATACATACTTCGGCCGGAAATGACGTCGACGCTAAGATTTTACTCAAAGCGATGGGCTTGCCGTTTGACGGGAATTTCCGATAAGCTTATCTATCATCCCTTGGTACATCCCCTCACAATAGAGTCACAAGCCCTCTCCCTTCCTTTTCTCGGCCCGTTTCTGCATTATCTGGCGTAGGGAATGGCTGCAGCAAATATCAGGAGTGAGATACCTGTTGAAATTTAACTAGGCGGTAAGGATAGAGCGCTGTATCATAAAAAGCGTAATAGTACTGAAGTTGTATATATGAAATGGGATTAATAAGCGCCAGCCAAAATAGTATGGTATGTTCCTTGTAGAAGGAAGTCCTTTTTTTCAAAGCGGAAGAGTTGTCAATGCTTCGTACCGCCTCTTTGCGAAAAAAAAGTTATTTTGTTGGGTATTTATATGGGAAACGGTGCACAGCCCTGCTTATCGCTTGTTCATGGAGGAAATCATCTCCTGGTGCACCGACCTGTCCTTCTCCTGCTGGGCCAAAGACGAAATACCTGGCGGGTTGAAACTATCAGCATCCATACGGTGCAGGTGAGGGGAGAGGAAATCTCACTCCTTAAATCACCTACTACATCCTTCGCCTTTCCAAAGTAAACTTCCTCTATTCAAACCAATGTTATTATTTGTGCTATGTGAGCCATATGTATCGGAAGTAGAGAGCTTACGGAGCAAGTTCCTCATCTTTAATTCCATATCCTCGACCAACTGTTTCCACGAGTTAACAGCAACTTCTTAACGAGCTACAACCAGGGCATACCTTTCCAATGTTGGCGATATGTGAAGAATCGTCTTCAACAGGCATATCTTGCTCAACCTGCCGAGTCATGTTCCCGCTCAAATCCATCTCCCCTAGTGATTCGTCTCCGTTGATCATATTCAAGATAACCGTGGAAGTGAGCTTGTAATGGGAGATTCGGGCCCTGTCGGTAGCTTCAAAAACGTGAATCGAATCCCAAGAACCAGTTGATTCATTGGCGGATGAAACAGCTACCTAAAAATTAGCCCAGAGCCAAAATTGGATGAGAGGATTAGCACATGCATTTTTTGAGCAAAACTACACCGGCAAACCCATCGTCAAGGTTCCAGAAGTAGACACTTGAAACACCACCTTCATAGTACCTACAGTGGAGCCCGACATATCAGCTTCGAGAGAGCTACCACAATATCCCGGAATAAACTCACAGTTCCCGGTAGATGTCAAAAGCATCGTTGGCGGCAATTTCGATCCTTCTAACCCTTTCGCTAGGCAGAGTACCGTCTGTGAGAGGTGGGTCGAATTCGTTGCTCCATGGAGATCTGTAAGAATCTCCATCACGATTGTAGTCACAAAGAAGATAGTCTCTTCCAGTCTTCTTACAGCGCTGGACCTGAAGAGGCTGATCTACAGATGACAAAAGGTCTTCGGTCAGGTCTGGGACAAGATTGATAAGAGCATTGACATTGTTTGCCGTGTATTTCGGGTTAAGACGGCGGAGAAGATCACTGCCTTAGGGTCAACAAGGCAAGATGCTTAGAATTCCGACGGAAAAAAACTCACAGTGCAGAATCGAACGGATCTTGAGAGGCCATTGGAATAATTTCCAGCAGTAGGATAGTGAGAGCGTTTATGGATATATGGTGACTTGAAGGAACCTGCAGGGACACGCGGGGGAGCCTCAACGAATCTTTGTGTGGGGGACATCACATGACGGTGTTACCTAAGCTGCACCTTGGACTGAAATTCTCCCAGACCAAATCACCTCCGTCGCTCAACACACCAATCCTACCCCTACTTCCGCCTACAGTTATGACGACCGCAGTTCCAACGTTTAGCGAGGGTGACCTCACCTCGCTTCTGAATCGTATCTCCCAAAAAAATACTGTTCAATCCCTCATTATCCTCGACCGCTCCTCCGGCGCCATTATCCGGTCGTCGGGGTCCATAGCTGCTCACCGGGACTCAGAAAGTTTAGTTGGAGAATATGCTGGGATGGTGTGGAATTTTGTTAAAAGCGCGGAAGAAATGGTTTGCGGTATGGATGAGCAGGTAAACATTGAGGTGATGCCCATTTCAGCGCGAACGCCGCTAATTAGTGCACAGGACGACTTGAGATTATTGCGCGTTAGGACTAAGAGACACGAGCTGGTAATAGTGCCTGGTAAGTCATATGCACTCTGCTCCATACCAGTAGAGTACAACATGTCTGACTTGTTCCAACTGTTTGCAGACCCCCGCTTCATATTAGTGGTGTTCCATGACACGCCTCCGGCATAGGACAGAAAGAAGCAGTATAGTAGAGCTTAATGTGATGTTGCGGGGCGTTCTAAGGGAGTTTAAGAGTGTTTTCGCTGTGGGGAATGCATAATTCAGTGTCAAAGTACGATACCTACAACATTCACGGAGTTGAGCACGTCGTTCCTGGATTTTATCGCCCGGTTATCTCTGCCAGAACATAACATACATTTCCTTTCGAGCAAGTTTGGGAATGACGAAAGCCAGTGAGCCACATAGTAATGTAAACTTCAATGATATCTCATGTAGGTCTTGTTGTAGCAAGGCCAGTTCTAGTCAAGCATGGGCTTTTCATAATATATCACTCGAAAGAAGGATTCGCCCCGAGTGATGAAATCTGGGAAAGAATACCAAACCCGGCGACCCCGGAATACCTCAGGACATCACCTCATATGCAGTGCCGGTAGGATACTAGGGAGATAAGATGCTACCGGCATTCAAGACCTCTCCATGTCTGAAGGAGTTAGTTATTGATGAGCTAAAAATAAAAGTTACCCGGCATTTGAAGGTACCCTCCACATCGACTCAGGAAAAAAGAAAAGAAAATCGACATTCTGAATCTTCTCCGTCGGACACCCACCACCCACCTCTACGTTGCCATTGGCCCCACCAAAGATGAAAGTCGGATTCAATGCATGTATTTCCAGTCGCCCCACAAATTTCCATACATTTCTGACCCGAAATCAAATAGTTTTCAAATCTGCTGGGGACAGTCTACTGTCGTGGGAACCTTGTCTTTACTCCGGATGGGAATTCACTATTATCGCCGGTAGGAAATAGGGTCACTTGCTTTGACTTAATAAAGTATGGCCCATTATCCCATTTTTATGGATTGAAACGGCAGGGATTGATGTATAGATCCCTAGCAATAAGTCGTTCACCTTTAGCTTCGAGCACCGCAAGAACATTGCTCGAATAGCCCTCTCTCCGCAGGGAACACTGCTACTCTCAATTGACGAGGACGGGCGAGCAATCCTCACAAACTTCTCTCGGCGCACCGTCCTACACCACTTCAACTTTAGGTCGGCCATTCACGACGTCAAGTTCTCGCCGGACGGGAGTCACTTTGCCGTAGCAGCGGGGCGGAAGATCGAGGTCTGGCGGACCCCATCATACTTGGAGGAGAGGGAGTTTGCGCCGTTTATTAAACACAGGGAATACACGGGGCATTACGATTCTGTTAATAATATCACTTGGTCTGGGGATTCGAGGTTCTTCTTGACAGCTTCAAAAGACTTGACGGCGAGGGTGTATTCGTTGGATCCAGTAGAGGAGTTTGTGCCGACTAGTTTGGCAGGGCATAGAGATTCGGTTATTGGGGCCTATTTTTCGAAGGATCAGGAGTCGGTATGGCTGCCATAATGTGAACACTGTGCCAGGTTGCATTTGCTAATGTCTTTGTGATTATCGTCGGTTAGATTTATACCGTCAGCAAGGATGGCGCATTATTTGAGTGGAAATGGCGGGCACGTTACAAAGAGGATGATAATGATGAGGATGAGGAAATGAAAGATGGGGATAAGCCAAAGGACGAGCGATGGAGAATATCTCAGAAACACTACTTTTTACAAAACCACGCTAAAGTAAAGTGCGCTACGTTCTATCAGGACTCGAACCTACTAGTGGTAGGGTTCTCTTCAGGCATTTTTGGGTTGTATGAGATGCCGGAGTTTAATATGATACACACTCTAAGGTTCGTATCCAACACATGTCTCAATCATAGATTATCAAACTGACCTGAGCCACCTTCAGTATCTCACAACACGGAATAGACTTCGTCACAATCAACAAAACCGGAGAGTGGCTTGCATTCGGAGCGTCAAAACTGGGCCAACTTCTAGTCTGGGAATGGCAATCAGAGTCATACATCCTGAAGCAGCAAGGCCACTTTGACGCCATGAACTCATTAACATACTCACCAGACGGCCAACGCATAATCACCACCGCAGACGATGGCAAGATCAAGGTCTGGGACGCTACATCTGGCTTCTGTGTAGTAACCTTTACAGAGCACACATCTGGCGTAACAGCCTGCGAGTTCGCGAAGCGGGGCAACGTCTTATTCACCGCATCCCTAGACGGCAGTGTCCGAGCCTGGGACCTGATCCGATATCGCAACTTCCGAACCTTCACAGCGACCAGCAGACTGCAATTCTCTACACTTGCGGTCGACCCTAGTGGTGAAGTCGTGTGTGCGGGCAGTCTAGACAACTTTGACATTCACGTCTGGAACGTACAAACCGGACAACTACTCGAGGAGCTCTCCGGTCATGAGGGTCCCATAGCATCACTAAGCTTCGCCCCTGATGGCCGGTGCCTTGTATCTGGAAGTTGGGACAATACAGTTCGAATCTGGAGCCTCTTCACAAGAACTCAGACTAGCGAGCCCCTCCAACTTCAATCCGACGTCCTGCGCGTATCTTTTCGCCCGGATTCCCGACAAGTCGCGGTGAGTACGCTAGACGGCCAAATCACATTCTGGGACGTGGAGAACGCAGAGCAAACCAATGGTATCGACGGACGGAAGGACATCTCCGGCGGGCGCCGAGCGATAGACCGAACCACCGCCGCGAACGCCGCCGGTAGCAAGCATTTCACCACAATAGATTACTCCGCCGACGGAACCTGCATCCTTGCGGCGGGGAACAGCAAGTACATTTGCCTCTATGACATCGCTTCCGGCACACTCGTCCGAAAGTTCACGGTATCAGTGAACCTCTCTATCGACGGTACCCAGGAATATCTCAATTCGAAACTGCTCACGGAAGCAGGATCTATAGACCTCCTCGACGGCGCTGGCGAAGCTTCCGACCTGGAGGACCGCATCGATAGATCCCTCCCCGGCGCCTCTCGGGGCGACATGTCGGTGCGCAAAGTCCGTCCGGAAGTCCGCGTTACTGGCCTCTCCTTCTCGCCAACTGGCCGCTCTTTCGCTGCGGCCTCTACCGAAGGACTGTTAATATACTCTCTCGATCACGTAGTAATTTTCGACCCCTTCGATCTGGACGTTAGCGTTACCCCAGCCACTATCCTCTCCACACTCCGTGATGAAAAGGACTACTTGAAAGCGTTGGTAATGGCATTCAGGCTTAACGAACAGTACCTCATTCACCAAGTCTACGACGCGATACCGCAGCAGGATATCAAACTTGTGGTTAGGGACTTGCCATTGGTTTATCTGAGCAAGCTGATACGGTTCGTGGTGGAGATGTCGGAGGAAGGGCCGCATCTGGAATTTGCCTTGTTGTGGTTGGAAGCAGTGGTTAGTCGGCATGGGAGATACATTCGGGAGAAGAGGGGAGAATTCGAGACGGAGATGAGGGGGGTTGTGAAATGTGTCCAGAGGATCCAGAATGAATTGGCTCGATTGTGAGTGCCTCCCCTTCTCTTTCGTGACTGATGATCTGTGTGGTTGGGTGGATTTCTAACGGGGGTTGTTTTTTCCACAGGGCGGATGAAAACGTTTATATGCTCGAGTTCTTGCTTTCTGCCCCGCTGGTTAAGAGGGGTGTGAACGAGAAGATGCTCATTGAGGACGGCGATGCAGGTGGCTTTAGCGAAGATGTCGAGATGGATGGGGAAGGGGAATGGCAAGGTATCGGTCAATAATGTGAGTAGATAGATTACTCCTAGCCGTAACCAACCATTGTGAGAATAAATGTGTAAAAAATCAAAATGAGAAAACGTATCGGGGTTTCGTTTTCACTCTTCGCCTCGGTTCTAAAACATAATATATTACACAAACAGCAGACAGTTCGCTGCCACGGGGTGCTCTAGCCCCCATCTCTGCTAAACCTCCCACCCATTCCAATCCCACTCCCATCGCGCTTGAATAGCCTTCCAAGATGTCTCTCGAATATTCGCTCTCCAGACTCAATCTGGTTCTGTCCACCATTGCCCCCATCAGAGGGCGTGGATACAGGGGTTTGTAGCCTATCCACCCCATCTCTGGCGGCATTCATGATTGCAGATCCCAGACTCGCGGGATCAAACCTTGCTGGCACTAGCCCCGAAGGTCCAGAGAGTCCACCGACGCCACTAGCTAGCCCACCGGCTAGCCCACCAACACCGCTACTACCGATCATACCACTACCACCCACGCCTCCCATACCACCGGTTCCGCCCGGAGCGCCGATATTGCCGGACGGAACAAGAAGTGCGGAAATGAACGGATTTGCTTCTACTAAATTATCGTGGGTGACCATGTGTGCTCGGAATAACTCGACGAACGAAGCTTGGTCTTGCCTGCGGATTCCCTTGAGATCTAGGATCTTGCGGAAGTTGGTATCAGATTTGTCGCAGACGTGGATTAGGTATGCTTGTACCAGGCATTCTGGTGGTGAAGATTGGACTTGGAGAGTTTTTAGGAGGGTGTCTATCTTTGACATGGAGCGTTGAACATGCTTGATATAACTAAGGGAAGGGGGTCAGTGGTATATTGTAGGGGGTGAAGTATCGTTGCGATGTGAGAAAGACGTACCTAGCTGGGGGCGTAGTGCCTGGTTCAGCCTTAAGTGTTAACAGATCTTCAAATCCTTTCCTCATAACATATGCATCAAGGAGCATCTAGGTTTAGGGTGCAAGCTGTCAGCCCAAAGATATAGTTCACTAAAAGCATGATAGATAATGGGACAGATACTAACCTGCTCAGCTCCTACGCCACCGCCAATAGGCTTGCAGGCAACAAGACTACCCAAAAACCCAGTAGCCATAGCTTCAACAACCTTATCACAAAATGCCCTCTGATATGTCTCCTTTCCTGTCAGTACTAGTATTTCCCCAACAGCTTCTTTAATACTACTTATGAGAACATTGACATAACCACTCTGGTCGCCCACAGCCTCTAGCCTACTCCATGGTGTATTTCTCATCTCTCTCCAAGCTGGCTCTGCAGCAACTTCTACCTTTCTGACGAGTAATCGGATTGCAGATGTCACAACACCCAAAAAGGCATCCTGCTGCTTCTCGAAATCAACCTTAGAAGAGAATTCAGGATCAACTTTCGACTTGACCTTGCCCTCCAGCTGTTGAGTAGTTGCATGAGCATAGTCTGCTGTATTCAACACAACTACGATATCCTCCCCCGCTAGTGCTCCGGCCTTTTCCATAGGTGAAAAGTAGTTCAGCAGCACAGCTTCAGCATATTGGTCGAGATGTTTGGCAAATATCTTCGATAAATCAAGAAGCTTGGATCCTGTGGAGAGTTTGGCACACTGCGCCAATGAAAGGCGGTAGAAGTGAAACAGCTCGATTGAGGATGGCAAGACGGACGAAGAAGGAGTGAAGTCTTCATCCCCGGGCCGAAGAGGCTGTATCCGGTACTTTGGTATCATAGTGGAGAGCTGTCTTTACGAACCTACAAGTTAGCCGTAAGTTCAATAATGGGGTCAGCATAGACCGGACTTACCTGTCAAGGTCATCTACCCATAAGGATAAATATGGTTCAAATGCCTCTGATATTGCTTTTCCGAAAATCAACGGTCTTTCATCTCTTGAGCTCACGGTATCAATTGACATTCTCTATTGACTCAAAATGTTAGCCCGAATAATTGATGTACGGAGAATTTGTTTAGTATAGTATTTTTCCTACTCACATCAGCACTAAACCTTCTTTCGAGGTAATGCTCGAAATCCAGCGTCTCTTGAAGGCATTTAAGTAACAGATTTACATCTAGGCTCTTTCCACCTTCCTTCCGCATGGCTCGCTGTAATATTCCTTTAAAGTCGTCCCTGGTACCGTCACAGAAGCTCTTTACCAACATCTCATCCGCCTTCCATGAGAGGGGAAATATGCCAGTATGTTCGTCGTCGTACACCTTCAATATCCGCTTGAGCCACGCATACCTCCGGGATATGTTGTCGAGTGAGCCAGCTTCGTCATTACCCCTAAAGACTTGACGGTATTCTCTCAATTGTGTATTACAATACCATGTTACAAGCCTAGCTCTTGCCCCATCCCCAAGTGCATCCATGACCGTGCATGCCTCAGACAGCATTCCCTTTCTAGCAGAGACCTCCCCCTTGACGAATACCATCTCGAAATCCTCACAAACTTGCTCCAGGAGCTCTGCCTTAAGATCCGCAACGTTTCGACTAAGTGTAGCAATCTGATCGATAGACCGGAACGACCGGAAATGCGCCATAAGCTCTAGGACCGCAGACATGAGAGAGGCGCACTCCCGGTATTGTCGATTTTTAGACTGGGTCTTCAATTGCTCGTAAGCCGTTGCTACAGCGTGTCTAGAGTCAATGAAAGCTGTTCCACAAACCGGTTATCACGGGAGGCACCCACTCAACATCTGCAACCTCTTGAGGACCGTCATAGATAGTGTCAAATTCCGTTTCGTAGAATCTAGCTTCTTGATATCGGCGGTCATAGCAGCAATGGCATCTTCAGCCCTGATGGCCCTCTCCCGAACTGTATCGACATTCTCCAGGAGACCGGCTAGCTCTGCCTTCGCAGAGGAGATCCGGGCAAGGGAGTCCGCATTTGTGGTAGATTGCGTTATAACTAGCTGTGCGATTTCATTATCTAGCGAGTCGAGGTGATTGTGCAGCGCATGGGAGGTTGAAGGTACAGCAGACAATGTAGAGGGGTGCGAGAATAGAGTATTGAGGTGAATTATTGGATCATAATCAGCTTTAGATTCGACGGTTCGTCAGCAAAACTGCTTCGATTGGCTCGGGGGAGGTTTCGATGGCAGGGAGCTATGATACCAGAATCTAAGGGATCCGCAGGCACACCTCCGTGAGCAGGAAAACCCCCCACATTCGACGCAAACATTTCTCCGGGATAGCACTGTTCTCGCAAAAAGGTGGGAGAAAGGGCGAGAAGTACGGAGCACAGTAGGAGGGGGGTCGGTAGAAAAGTAGGGGTGTCACTGTGTGCACATGGGGGGGAGAAGGAGCTGGAGCTGGGAGATCGGTTGGGGCTCTTTGTCTATAGCACTTGGAAACGCGTTTCGATAGTAGTAGACTTCTCATTCCCGGTACAACGTGTCTAGCCCAACATAAGCCATGCACATGGCCATAGTAGGAAACAGTTCAACGAAAATATACTTACAATCTTGCTGGATTCCCGTAGAAAGTATTACTCGAATTATCTGGACATTCCAGAGCCCTCAGGATTGAGAGTCGGTGTGCTTTCCCGGTAACGTAACCTAAGGAATGGGGGAGAACTTTGCAGCACCGGTAGCAACTCCCCGGCGATATTTGGGGTCGAACTCCTGGGTGTGGCTTAAAGCCGGGTAAGATTTAGGCGGGGCTTGGCCGAAGCTCTCAGAGCTCGCCCATTATGATACCGGTACTGGTACCGTACAGTACAGCGTATCCTTTTGTAACCTTTTTTCCAACCACATTCTCTGCAAGATGCTGAGAAATGCACCACACCACAAGCAAAACTAACCGCACACTGACACAGGGAGCGCGGTCGATTCTGGTGATACTGCAAGTACTCGTACTGTATATTCTAAGACATCCGGTCTCCCGAGCTAGGGGTGAGATAAGTGCCCGAATGGGGGATACATACTTAACCAGCGCTATTGAATAACGTCAATGGATTTTGTTGCTGCGGTACATGAGTACCGGTATCGTACGGCATCTTGCTGCGGCATGCAGCACAGACTTACCTGCCTATCCTGCCGGTGCCACCTCTGAAGCACCACTATCACAGCTCTTCCTTCTCCATGTAAATCCTCTTTTTTTTTTTTTTCCTTTTATGTCGGACCACGGGGATTGAATCTACGACCTGTGGCAGGGCCCTGAGAATGTTACTGGGTCAGCTTTTCTTCCAGCCTGAACTAGTGAAGGGTTAGGAGTGCCCCGCCTTCAGCCACTTCAGCTGGTCCTGCGGGGTGTTCGTCATGTCTTGACTTCCCGTCCCTAACCAAAGAAAAAAGGAAAAAAAATAATACTTGGAGGGAGGGGTACCGTATGTGAATATTACCTTCATAAATCTAGCTTCTCCCGTCCTCTACCATGATCTATTTCTCCCCTTCATCCCTCTCCCATTCATTAAGGGCATTCACCGTCTATCCTCCCTGCAAAAAGGTTTTTTTTTAACCCAAGTCGATCAAATCCGTCAATAATTCAAACCATGGCAGCAGCAGTCAAGCAAGGTGTTGAAAATGTTCTCACTAAGCTTTCTCCTGACTCAAATGCTACCGAGCCATCCCCAGAAGCTGTCGAAGACCTGAAGGCAAAGTTCGAGAGCGTCAGTCAGGGCCACGTTTTTACATTCTACGATGATTTGAGCGTGCCCGAGAAGGCAGCCCTCTTCGAGCAGCTGTCCCGGATGGATCCTCAAAGGATTTCTGTAAGTTTTACCACTATAACTCCCGTTTTTGTTTCCCTATCGTTTTCGTATGTCCGATCTCAAAATGTCATGTGCAAGCTGCAATTGAACAAAACACAACCCCTCAATCTCATTAAATATCATACCGACGATAATTTCAACTAGGTTATAACCAAAGAAGCCCTCTCACCCCCCCCTCTAGCCGAAACCCCCAAAGTCGAACCTCTTCCAGAAGATGCCACGGCTTCCATCATGGACAGCGCTGCATCCGATATCAATGGCTGGTACGAGAACGGTCTCAAATTGATTGGCCAAAATGAAGTGGCGGTCGTTCTTATGGCAGGTGAGGAATCATCATATAATCATATCCATCGATCCAGAAATATATTAAACGCATTGCAGGTGGCCAAGGAACCAGGTTGGGCTCCAGTGCTCCCAAAGGGTGCTTTGACGTCGGCCTTCCCTCCAAGAAGTCACTCTTCCAACTTCAGGCTGAGAGGATCTATAAAGTCCAGGAACTCGGGGCGAAGAAAGCCGGAAACGCGAAGGCTGTGGTTCCCTGGTACATCATGACTAGTGGCCCCACAAGGGGACCTACGGAAAAGTTCTTCCAAGAGAATAACTTTTTTGGTTTGTCAAAAGAAAACGTAGCCTTTTTCGAACAGGGTGTTCTGCCTTGCATTTCCAACGAGGGAAAGATTATTCTAGAATCCAAGTCCAAGGTTCGCCACAAACAAGATTTACCGTATGCTTTAATAACTAATAAGTGCATAGGTTGCAGTCGCTCCTGATGGGAATGGCGGTATCTACCAAGCCTTAATCGCATCAGGTGTTCTTGCCGACCTGAAGACCCGAGGAATCAAGCACGTCCATGCCTACTGTGTCGACAACTCCCTTGTCAAGGTTGCTGACCCTGTATTCATTGGCTTCTCCGCCTCCAAAAATGTGGATCTTGCAACCAAGGTAGTGCGCAAGCGAAATGCTACCGAGTCGGTCGGCCTCATCATTCTCAAAAATGGCAAACCAGATGTCGTCGAATACTCAGAAATTGACACCAAGACCGCCGAAGCAAAGGATGAGAAGAACAAAGACATTCTTAAATTCCGGGCTGCAAACATTGTCAACCACTACTACTCTACCCGCTTCTTAGAGACTATCCCCGAATGGGTCACTTCACTGCCGCATCACATTGCCCGCAAGAAAATTCCCTACCTCGATACTGACTCAGGAGAGCAGAAGAAGCCTGAAAGGCCGAACGGCATCAAGCTCGAGCAGTTTGTCTTTGATATATTCCCTCGTATCCCTCTCGATAAGTTTGCTTGTTTGGAGGTCAGGCGCGAGGATGAATTCTCGCCCCTGAAGAATGCTAGGGGGACTGGTGAAGACGACCCGGATACTTCCCGCAGAGACGTCTTGAGCCAGGGTAAGAGATGGTCTGAGGCCGCTGGTGCCACTATTGTAAGCATGGAGGCAGAGTCCGGTGTTGAAATTTCACCTCTCGTTAGCTATGTATGTTTCATCGCCCCTGGTTTTCACTAAATTTCGATACTAACTATTATAAAAGGGCGGTGAGGGCTTAGAGTTCCTGGGAGGTCGGGAGATTAAAGCAGTTGCTGCTATTGATAAGGGGAATTAGTGGCTATGACACGGAATATGTCTTAGTAATTCTATTAAAGGGTTTTATATGTTTATATTCAGCCACGCCTCTTGATCATACCGGAATAGATTAATATTCCATAAAGACGAATTCTATTAGCCTTTACAGCAAGCCTATATTCTATCCAAAGTGAATTCACCCACCCCCACTTTGATGGTGGACGGGTGTTAAAGCGGATACGGTATCAAATTAGTCGGCCCTTCTAGTATGGTCTTAGTATCATGGCAAAAGAAACGCCCCCCTGTTTTTTCGGCATAGAATTATGATTTCCGGTTAGCTACCAGAAACAACCACAACAAATCCCGTCCTCCAAACTCTGATAATAAGAGGGGTGACCACAGGGAGTTTAGCGTTATGAATTTTTCTATTTTCACTGGCAGTCTCAAATACTAATACAGAGACATGAAGTTGACCTACTTTGTTGCTATACAAAATCCCATACAAATTGCCAGTCTTGGAGTGGATTTTGACCTCCCCGCCAGACCCTAGACCTTCAGTTTCTGTGGAACAATTCCTGTATAGTGGCTTGAATTTTAGCTACATGAGTAGTTGGGTTAAACTCTGTGTCAAAAAAAAAAAAATTGCAGGATTTTTCTCATTTATTCTTTGTTGTTGGATGGGCGAATATCGAAAATCGGCGTTTGTAGGGGAGGCCAGTGGTGACTCGTTTCCTGTTATCATACATACCAAGCTCGTACATTCCCTCTGCGAACATGCCTAACTCCTAGTACCCTGTCCATAGCCCTATCGAGTAATCAAGGCGTGATCACAGCAAGCAATGGCAAACTAACCTCTTTACGAGTGATGAAAGATGATGGGTTTGAAAAAGGCGTTTGGTGCTTTGTGGCGAGAGTGGTAAACATCCCCACAGCGGTTTCAAGAAAAGGAAAAGGGATGGTGTAAATTATTCTAAATAGAGTATCTCTTTATGAGCTTTAGTGTCTCCGCGCGCAGCCGCGAGTCATACAACCTTAGTGTACGAGTAGAGTCCGTCTCGAATACTCGAGTATACAAGTAGGGAGAGCACAATAAATGGGATAACTGGGGTGGCCAACATGAGATTTTTTTTTTCTTCTTTTCCCGCTCTGGGTGGATGCGGGTTCATTACAGCTAAACATGTAGTCATCTTTACCCTCGTTCCATGCCAGATTTGATCAATTTCGTGGTCACCGCTCCGGGCGAGTATCGCAACAGACAAGTAAATATTTTCCTCCCTCCCCCCCCAAAAAAACTGATCTCCAACACCGAATGGAGCAAAACTACTATGGCATTTACCTCACGTCTGAATAGCTCATAGTAGGTGCTCTCCCTGGTACACGGGCTTAGTGCTCGAGAGTGCGGAAAATGATCCCCGAGCCAATGAGCTACTTCCAAGAATTTCATCCATAGCGTCTTGAATCCGTTTCTCCATGACACACGTAATATCAGGGCAGAGGTAGCCTCCGGAACCTCCCAACTAGGAGTCCGTTTCCCGTGTAGGGAGAAAAGTAGACACTGATATAGTCTATCTATAGAGCTGTTGAGATATGGCCGGAGACAAGCGGGGTAGCCAGCACGACGATTTCGACATGCCAATCTCGAGGATGGCTGCCTAGTGGCCACGAATCTCAGAGAAGGAGCACATTTTCAGTGAGTGTCAGCGTCTTCTCCCTCTAATTGAGTCCCTCGAACCTTGGGAACATTTTAGCCAATAATCTCGAGTGATAATATATGATACACCTCCGATCTGTCAGACCAGAAGTGAGAGATGAGGAAGAGGAACAATTCCAACAAGGTAATATCTACTCAGAAGGGTCTATACTAGTTCCAAATAAACAGGGTCCCCCGCTAATGCGTCGCAGGTTTGAGGCGGAGTACCGGTGATATACCGGTAATTCGTTACTGGTATTCTAAATAACCCCCGCTGATTGGTGTCTCGTGTTTCCCGTCTTGGCATTCTGGTGGTTTTCAGATGGGATGGGCGAAATGTTGACAACTAGCCTACTTGGGGTGAGATTAAATGTCCGGAAAAGGTGACTTGCCACAACGCCATGAACAGTAATTGCCACTTAAGGTGCTGGAAGCCGGAGGTACATAGAAATTATGTAGAGATACATTCAAGCTACATATAATTCAACACCATAATATTCACACAAAATATACTACCCCTGATACAAGTTTCCTCCTCCCTGGGCAGCAACTATCACTACCTGATTCTTTATATCCCGTATAAACTTATTTGTAACTTCAAGCAGTATGTTGTTCCACTCCTCACGCCAGGCCTTGATTGTGGCCTCCTTTGTAGTTGGAAATCGTGCGCGCTGTGATATCTTCTGGCGGATATAATCACAAACCCGCTCAATAGGGTTGAGATCCGGTGAGGCTAGTAAACCTGTTAGTATGAAGCTAGTTTAAAAGGAAGTGAATAAGAATGCCTACATGCTGGCCAATCTACTTTGTTAATTCCTTGCTCGTGATGGTAAGCATTGAGGTGTTTTGCTCAATGAGGTCCAGCACCATCTTCCATAAGCTGTATCTGACCTCACTCACCACATTGAGCAGACTCTACCATTCTATGGTAAAAGGGATACAAAAGTGGTTTACAGATACTTTCTCTATACCTGAACCAGTCTATTCCACCTTTTCTCTTCTTTCCTCTTGTTTTTTTATTACTCGATATGGATTTTTTGGCCTTTCTCGAGGACGTTGGCCTTTCAGTAATGCTCGTCTTCTTGCCATTTTCTCCTCATACCACTCCTTATAAAGGTGTTATGCAGTAGCTTCAGCCATGCTATTCTCTTCTGCAAGTATTTCTACTGCAGCATCCCCCTCTTCCTCTGTCTCTTCCTCCCAAATAAAGACTGGCGAATCCTTACAAGCAATTCCGTAGGTTATAGCTCCTCAAAACATGAGACGCACATTGCCAGGCCTCTCTAAATCAACACAGTCTGGGTGGTACTCTTTGTCGGACTTTCTGATAACTCGTCGAGGACCGTAATGGGTTCCAACCAGAAAATACATCTCATCTGTCCAGAACCATCCATCCCAATAGCCTTCAACTGGCTTAGTCTTGCGCTCTTCACAGAATCAACTTTGCGCCTCGCGGTTTGGCTTCAATACTGCTGGCTTAGTACGGGGAATATGTAAGGTGTAGCCTTTCTTCTTGAGAATCCTTGCTACTTGGGTACGATGAATTGAAAAAGGGAGTTCCCTAGCAAGTTGGGTGAAGGTCTTATGTCGTTGGGCACAATTCCTAGTTACATATTCGACCACAGTTTGACAATTCTCCTCGCTAAACTTTCTCAGTCTACCGGGACGCTGGTTTGGGTTTAAGGCAGATGTATCAAGTGGAAGCTGGGCGGTGCTTGGAGCACAGTTGTCTTTTTCCTTCTGGGAATGTAGTTGTACGTGTTTGATGATTCCTGCAACAGTTGACCGGGGGATATTGGTGATTGATTGGATTTCCTCTAGCTTATGACTGGCCTTTTGTAGTGTAATAACAGCACCCCTTTTGCCCACATCAACCTCGTGACGACCTAGTACTTGTATCAGTATTATATCCTTTCAGTACGCGGTAAGAATATCTGACTGACAGGGCTTTTGCCTTGCTTTCTCTGCTTGATTTATACTGACAACGATGCCAACTCTGAGGTTTGGTGTATAGTATGGCTGAAATTAAAATGTTCCGCCTAAATTGTTGGTGTTATGTATCTTTGGTTGATGTCAATGTACCTCCGGCTTCCGGCACCTTAAGTGGCGATTACGGTTCATGGCGTTGTGGCAAGTCACCTTTTCCGGACGTTTAATCTCACCCCAAGTACAAGGTGCGTAACCTGGCGATCCCTATCCGTTCCCCCTACTGGAACTTGGGGGCTCGACCAGTTTCGTTCACCACCGCAAAAACCGAAGCTAGTCGTGTTCATTTCCAACCTTTTGGATTTGCTCAATCTCCCTTCCCGTTGTCTTTCTCCAAGTTCTACTCCTCCGTTCATTCGATACGGAGCAATCATGAAGCAGCGCTCGACTTTCATCGTCTCTGATTCCCGCGGAACTATCCCGGAGAACTTCTCTCTCAACAAAGACTCCTTTGTAATAAAAGCATTACCCTCATCTGCCGTACGCGAAGACCGGGTTACGTTCGGCGTTCACGAGCTCCCTGCCGAGATCCAGGATGTTTTAAGCTCCTGTAGGGAGGTTCATTTGAAACTTACGAGCGGAAATAAATATGAATCCATCGATCCGTACAGTTCAAGGACTCCAGGTGGTTTACATATATTTTTGTCACCTGAGCAGGGAGCTTCTCCGTATGCCAACATGCCCTCTCGATTACATGTTATTACTAACGGGGGCAGCTGGGCAGAGACTCGATTTGCCAGCTTCTTGAGAAGGTCTTCGGCGTAAATGGTTGTCGGGATCTCAGATCCTCCTTTATCGAGATATCCGGAAGCTATCAGTTCTACTCCCCATTACGCTCAGCTTCTACGCTCGTCCAGTATCTACAAAACCACATATCCGAGAAGGATACTATGCGACGATCTGAGGTTCAATCATTGGAAAGCGCTGAATATATCGACATGACGTACGACGCTATTGCCCAAACACTTGTATTGTCAAGTGTACATGCCCCAAACCACCCAAAGTGGGACGGGTCGTCAATAACTAATGCAAAAACCTCTGGTGTCGAGCTTGGAGTCTTGGGGAATATAACTCCAATGGAAGAGGAAGGTCTTACGCTGGCCGGCTTCATAGCTGAACTTGGCGAGAGCGATGGCCTTGGTGATATCCTATCAAGATGATAATATGTGCATTTATCTAACTGCCTCCCAGAACCAACAATGTTTTCATTTGCCTCTCGCCATCATCGCTTAGATTCGACCTTTAGCCTCACCACAGCACTTCCCCCGGGCCTACACCCTAGGCTCAAGCTCTCTATTCACGGCCCAGTGAAACCACCATCGAGCGGCGACGGTGGGTGCACGCTCAACGCGTACTTCACTCTTCCGGTAGCCTTGTTCATCGATAAATACCAACTCTCGTCGGAGAATCAACAACTTCTCGACACACTAGGCATAAAGCGTATCAAAGCAATTTCCGGAGAAACAGATCTTGAAGCGCCAGTTTGGACACGGGAGAAATGGGGGAGCTGGATCTTAGTTGAAGTGGATACTAGGGAGGGAGAAAATGGGATAGAGCTAGAGCTACCGTTACATTTACGATACCTGGAGCCCCGCTACGGCGGCACAACCACGAAGGTCGATTTCGCTTGGCCGAGTGTGTTCTGGGCTTGTAGAAGCGAGAATTGGAAAAAGATGGCGGTTAACCCGTTTGACAGGTTGCATCTAGGGTGGGAAGACTTGTTTCCTGAGCAGGTCATGTATTATTATCTCTCTCCGGCGTCGCATGAGAGGGATGAGGGTGCCTGGAGCAGCGTTGACGTGCCTGTGTTGGGATTAGAAAATGCAGAGATGGTAAAGATTGGCACCGTCACTGTTGTTGGGCTTGGATTTTTATGGGTGTTATTCAAGATATTCCTGGCAAAATTCGGGAGTACTCAGGAAAAGAAAGAGCTCAAAAAGGAGTAATTGGCGAGGAAAGAGCGCCAGAATTATGTGGAGATTTTTTAGAGGCTGTTTCAAGCTATAATCCATACAGTGAAATTTGTCATGTAACATAAACATTCCCCGTAAGCTACATTGAACCTGCTCATAATGCTAGGGCAAAATCGTTATTTTTGATCAAGACTATCTGGCGCCTTATGAGAGTAAATATCCTAATTGTAGAGCAGGATCGATCAAGGAGTCGAATAAGATAGGCCGGGCCGCTAAGGTGCTGCGGGATGATACGAGTACTCGTGTTGTTGTAAACCTTCCGCAGGGCCGGGTAACTCGAGATGCGCTGCCGTAAACTTGCTCAACACCACGTTTCCTTTGGCATCCTGAGCCCTTAACAACCAAATCCCTTATTCTTCTCAATGCGTTCAACAACTTTCTCTGGAATGTCCCTCTGGACCTTTTTTGTTCTTGCCTTCTCGCCATTGGCAGCTGCAGCTTCCGGAGCTTGGACATTTGAAGATGCGCAAGTTGTCGTCGCCGCGAAAGGAGGTAAAGCCGATTCTTACAAGTGAGTGCTCACAAACAAGCGAACACGGAATTTTGAGTGAAAGCAATCGGGATTGTTTCCAACTGACGAACCGTCTCGCTAGATTCTCCCCCAACAAATCAATCAAAGGGGCTATCAAACTTGGGCCAAAGGATATATTAAAAGTCTCGTTGACCATCAAGGAGGACTCTAAGGTTGGCCGCCCTCACCAGGCGTTCCTTCTGGTTCAGGAACCTGAAAGCAAACTGGAGACCTTTTTCCCGCTTTCTGTGAAGGAATTATCGGGCAAAGCCAGGGTCGATTTGGTACGATGCCTCCACGATTTATGGGTACTTAGATGGTTACGTGTCCTAACGAATTGTTTCCATGATAGCCTCACAAAGATCTCCCCGCCTTTCTACTTACCGCCCCTTCACTTTCGCTATCGCTTGTCCTCGGCTCCTTCGGCGAATCTACTGCCTCGATTGTTACCATCGGAAACGTCGAACCCTCACTTGACCCCACTGCAAAAGCCCTCCTTGAGAAACAGAAGCAGAAGGATATTGGCGAGGGAACTGTTGTCTACAAGGCCAGGGATGAGATCCGTCATATCTTTAGAGCGGATCCTCAGAGCCCCCCTAAGATCATTACCCTGGTTTTTTTGCTCTCTGTGTTGGCGGGACTCGGCGGCCTTTTCGTTATTGTAAGTTTCCCACCGACTCTCTCCGGGGCAATTGAACAGGGGCTAATGAGCGTAATAGTGGTTTCCAATTCTTGGAGGGAACTTGTCTCACCTTCCCAAGGCTCTCAAAGTTGCTCCGATCTCCCACCCGATCTTCTTCGCTAGCTTGCTTTCGTTGGAGGGTATCTTCTTCATGTACTACACCCAGTGGAACCTCTTCCAGACACTCGCCGGAATGGCTCTCGTGGGACCCGTCGCCTTGTTCAGTGGCAGCCGGGCGTTGAGGGAAGTTAGGGTTAGGAGAGAAAATGGAGAGCGCTGAGTGGTGGAAAATCTGTAGTTGTAATATCTGATGTAGTCGTGATACCAAACATCGTACGAGAGGGAATATGGCATTTTTCTTTCCCTGGATTTTCTGGACTAAAAGGGCCTATCTAAGATAATATCAAGTCAGAATTGCGCTGCGTTGATTAAGGGAGGGCGAACGGGATAGGAAATGGGTTTCGGAATAAAATTTATGCTGCTTTGATAGAGCTATTTTATGGAATGGGGGAGGAAATGTATCGTGTTGGAGAAACGGGACGGATGCTCGAGTGACATGAACGAGGCAGTCAGATGAGTGCGTGATTTCTGGCGGGAGCGTCGTTACAGTACCGTATGGTGCTGGTACCCGCATTAAGCTTTTAGTTCGAGTCTACCGGTTATTGTATCATGGTTAAAGCTTCGGTTTTGACAGTACAGTATCATACAGTGCACCATCCTTCCAAAAGTTGTCTATTCTGTCCTAGTCTTCGTTCTGGTCATCTGTACAAGTACCACCGTCTTATATCATACTATGGCTAAGGGCCTTAGTATGTCATCTTGGGCTCGGGCATTTATATAGGGGACTGCGCTTCGGGTTTTATTAAATTATATTGTTGAATTCCAGTGATTTTTCCCTTTGTTCAAATCATCGTTTCAATTAATTTACGCGTAGCCAAATAGATGTGGGTTGAAATCGCTGTGTCGGAGCTTTCCATGCTAAAACCTGTGCTCAGACTTTATGCATCATACCACCAGCTGCCTCAATGCCCCCGGAATAAGATGGAGATGAGTGATTCAGTTATTGGCATATAAGTTGATTGCATGGTAATCTCAGTACGTGAGTGCGCGAGAGAGGTTGTGTCGGATAGGTGTGCAGATGGACACGCGGGGTCTAACCCCCGTCTGGCGGTTTTTCCTTATACTAGTATATTGAGCTCCCAACTGTGATAGCAACCTTCCATAGAACCCACCTCTTTACGCCTCCGACCAACAACTCGGCTGGGCAACTCTCTTCACCATAATCATAAATGGCGGCTTCGTGCTCGCCAGATTTTACAGGAATTACCGTAAGCTGGACTTGAAGAGATGTATTATATCTCATCTTCCGCGTTCCGAGGACTTGAAGAAACGGCTGACATGGCGGGTGTAGCCAAGAATGATATGACATGAACTCGGTCGCAGACTCACCGCTAGTATGATAACTCTGAGGAACCAAGAGAGGGAGTGAATGATCTTCAAAGGTTGGTGTTCGCTTTTGGGTTTGGGAAATTCTCGCTAGCTAGCCGGCCAGATTCTAGTTTCTATCGCCTGTCGAGTTTAGTTAGCTTTAGGCTAGTATTATAGTACAGTACAAGCATATCATCATGGATAATCACTCGGGTGGAAAGAATAGTTTAAGGCACCTGGAAGATATTGCACTGTACCAAAGTATGATAGGAAAACTCCGAGATAAACTCTATTCCTGAAATCGGATCTTAACAATGAAAACTCTCATTACAATAACTAATTACTTTCCAACTAAATAGAAGAATGAAGAAAAAACCCCTCCCTAAATCTAAAACTCGAAACCAGAAGGCGCACAAGAAGAGATCTCCACGGGTAGAAGGTAGTGCGAGTGCGCTCCTGTATTCAGAGATATCGCTCCGTTGCTGTTTCCACCGGTATTGATCCCGCCCTCGAAGATCTGGATGTCACTGGCTTTGATATTCGTGTCCCCTTCTGAGATCCAATATTCCGGCGAGATGTGCTGGTACCCGAGGAATACGGGTGGGAGACGGGGGACTGGGTCGTCTTGAAGAAAAAAAGAGGGTTAAGGAGGTTGGATCATTCGAACGGAGGGAGGGGGACTCACTAGTGTGGGTAACGCGAAAGTTAGTTCCCGACTTCGAAATGAAGGATGATAGCTCCTTGTTCCCGATTCTTGGAGCACCAAATGTATACTATCACACTTCCCTATTAGCCAATAATTCCACCACGGCACCACCTCCACATCCCAAGGTTGCCTCAGAAACATACCAAATCAACCTTCACACCCCCCCTCCTAATCTCTTGCGCTATCAACGTCGCAATAGCCCCACCGAGCGAATGCCCGGCAGCAACAACAGTATACCCAGGATTCTCCTTTCTCAATACCTCAACGCTCTTCGCCACGGCTGGTAACGCTTCCTGCATGGCTTCGTGAAACCCGCTATGCACTTCACAACCGGAGCATATCTCGGGAACTTCCTTGAGGTTTGCCTGTGCGTTTGCCAACCAATTGCGCAGGGAACTGCTGCCACGGATGGATATCACGATGGATTTGGTAGTGTCGTCGCGGGCTACAAGGCCGGTTGTGTCGGCGTCTTCGGTACTATTATGGGTGTTAGTAGAGGAAGGGGGGAGGGGGGAGAGGGAGGACGGACTTTGCGAATTCTAGAGTCGTGGTGATGTTGTTTGTCGTTATTTCTGGACATACGTTCCCAGAGCAGGTGACTTGAGCGCCAACGACGTGGTTGGGGTCGCAGTATGCGGCTGCTGCGAATTCGGCGAAGTAAAGGATTTTTGGGAGGAGTGTTGGATCGAGTGCTTTACATTGGTTAGTTTTCGGCGCGGGTGTGTGTTTGGTATTAATATTGGTTGAGGTTTATCACGACTTACTTCCTTTGGAGTTGCTAGGGTTGTCACCGCCGATGATATCCTTCCCTTTCTCGACGATGTCATCCCAGATATCCCCCAATAGGTCACCCACTCCGGGCCTCGCTGCTGGTGTCGGTGCTGCGGTAGTAGCTTGGATATATGATCCTGAGAGGGCGGATATGACGGTGAGAAGAGTCGTTGTCCCAAGCATTATGCACCGACTTATCGAATAATTCAGAGATTGGATGTCTAGAGAAAGAGCGTATAGTCTTTTAAGGATTAAGAGGAAATAAAAAGAATGGGTTCTAAAGAGTGACTATCGATGAACTACTACTATATCGACTGCTTGACGATGATTTTAAGATATCTTGAAATGGGGAATGTAAACCATCTTTAAATCCTCCACACTCTACCCCACCTACCACTCGCAGAGTTTCCAAATACCCTACCAGGCGTAGATCCTCATGGCCCCCTTCGCCAAGATCCTAGTTTACGAGATCATTCCTCAGAATAGAGTGCCTAGGAGCTCGAATATCGATTCCTCCGTGGGACCGCAAAAAATGAACCCCCCCGGGAGGGCCGGTCGATGAAACACACATGTTATTTCCACGGACGAAAATTGAATCTTGACGATTCATGCTATCGAACAATACTGGAAGGGAGGAGGGGGGATTTCATAACCTGGAGCATACGCACCCCTACGCACTTGGCGTGGGAGCAATCCACCCCCAGCACAAAGCAAGGCAGCACAATCATTACGAGAAAAAATGGCTACTCGGGGATGAAAGGAGCACGGTGCGAGCATAGTAAATTGCTGTAGGACAGAAGTGCATCTCGTACACCAAAGACAAGATAGGACGGACCCTTCTGAAAATCTCACCAGTCATAAGTGCAGTACAGTGGGAGGCCAAGTTATCATAGCTCAAAAGGCTACTTACCGTATTCCACTTGTAGTCTCTAGATCAGATAGGTGGATGGACGGAAGAAGCGTTCAAACCGGGGACGCCGCAAGGCAGTCGAACGAGAACAATTGCAAGCCGCAGGTTTACGGCGCTTGTACCGCACTGTACGGTATCATCCGGTGCCTGTACGGAAAAGCCCTACGAGTGCGTTATTATGTCTAGCAAGCGTCGCACACGCGCTTAATTTGCATGAAACCGTATCAACATGTTACCACCCCTTTTCCTGACCCGGGTTTCAAATCACGGGCCTCACGAACACTGCCTGTGCGTACTTGTGCTCCCCGGCAGCACCGCGCCCGCTGCTGCTGGAGCGCTTGATAAGGGCTGGAGGTGGGAGCAGGGCGAGTGATATTCGATGGCGCTTATTGAAATGGTTAGAGGAACCTACACTACGGATGGATTTGTTCTGTACTACCTCGTATCCTTACAACCGCGCGCCGTTACTACTTGTATTCGTACTTGCACGCAAATTAAGTTACAGTACGGGTGCACATCAACGAAAAAAACGCAGCTCCCGTTACACCATAACTCAGTTTGCTCGCAAGTACTGTACAGTACTGTACAGTACATAATGTGGAATACAAGTGATTACCCATGTTCAACCCACATTGGGTCGGGATATACTGTTCCGGAAACACATATGCTGTGACTGGACTCTGAGAATTCAAACCTACCTACCGTAGGTTATGTTGAAAGCAGGTAAAATATTTTTTAAAATAGTAACAAATTATTATACATGACGACGAACCCAAATGGAACGGAATAACATTTGGAATGTTATAACTGGAATATAATTTTTCTAGTATCGTAGTATTTTTCTTTCATTATAAGTTGTTATTCCAGTTATCATATAAAATACCTGCTTGGAAGTCAATAGATACCTGTATCGTAATAAGAGCATAGGGTAAAGTAATATAAAAACCGATAGTAAAAATATTTTATATAAAGAAAATCACAATACAAGTTATTGGAAAAGTAATTACATACTTAAACGGTATATCATACAATAATTATCCCTTCTCAGGCCCAGAGGGTTTACACAGCAAGTAAACTTTAAGTACGTTTTTCTATATAGGGAAATGAAGAGAAAAAAACGAAAAAAAAAAGTTTCTTCACTCGTAATTAAAGTCTCCGGGACGTACATATCTATAAGTCCAGGTTCTAGAAGTTCCTATACTGGTATATACCAGATCAGCGAATGGCATTGACATTGCTTATCCACCCCCCTTATTCCAGGTACCGTGCCCTCCCCCTTTTACGTCTAGGTAATGCCCGATGCATTCAAAATACTCTCCCCCTGTGCTTTTCCCGACTGTTTTACATTGCCCCATGAAACAATATAGTGACTAGTTTTTTTCAATTCTCTTGGCTTGTCAAAATGAGTCTATAGTTAACTGATACGGTAATTTCCGTTAATAACCCAGCGGTGAATAGCAAGAGCTTTTCGCTACAGTGCGGTACTATTGATCTTGCTAATTACCCCGCCCCTGTCTGGGTAACACTTGGTATACAAAAACCCTCTCGTACACTTCTCTTGTCTGTTTAACAGGCTGCTGTGTAATATAGCAACTAATACAATTGGGATAATTTTTACTATTCGAAGGAAGGGAGATGCCTGGTTCACGAAGCACGCAAAATATTCTCACTAAAGGGAGAGAAGCTCAAGGTATCACGACGATATCGTCATCTCATTTCGACTCTCTATACAGAGATCTCCGGATGTAATATCTTTCCGTACCCTCCGGAACACACCTCGGGCCTTTCGTTGGCCAAATTCAATGCTTAAAAGCACGCAGGTGACGCCGCCTGCGATAGTGGCATTATCAGATTTAGTAATGGCGTATAAAAGCAAAGAGGTGAGAAGGAGTATGCGCACCACCAAACATCGAAAGGGACAGTATCAACTGATATACCGAGATTTTTAAGAGTCTTAGTAGACAAATGACAGTCGTAAGGTCTCACCACTATATTTTTGATCACAGTTTCCTGACTTAGCTTCAACACATTGGGCATAAAGTAAGAACGACAAGGCCAGCCATACCAGCTGCGCTGGGATCAATCTTGTCGTTGCCGACTATGTGCTTGATGGAGAGTCCGGCAATTTCGGAGAGCTTTTGGCAGATCTCGTATCTAACAAGCAGACATGTGAGCATGTTATCTGGAGGGGTAGAAATCCAAAAGGTAAAAACTTTGTCATGCGGTCCTCGGAGCTGAACTGCAAGACCTTAGGAAGAAAGTTGATATCGTCCGTCGACGTATATCTCTCTGGAAGGCTGCTTTCAGCAAAGTTGACAGCAATATCGGGGGCGTTCCTTCATACTCACCAGCCACGTCCTTGAGAACACGCGCTACGTCAGACGTATTCCTGTGGAGAAGTTTAGCGATAAGCCCCCTCTACAATTCCAAGCATCCAGACTCCGTCGCATTGTCGTCATAACTCACGTAGGATACCGAATGGACCAATGATCCATCTCAACCCTCTCCTTCCCAGCCTTGTTCCAAACAGTATCAAGGAGCACATTAACCGCACTCTCCTTGTTCTCCTCGACCTCACCGTACAACACTGGAATCCTAAACACCACGCTCTTCCTCCATGCGCTCAGGACAGCTTGTTCACCAGCCAACTTGGTCTCTCCGTAGAAGTTTGGCGGGTTGGTCGCGGCGTCAGCCTCGTACGGAGCTGCACCGGGTTTCCCGTCGAAAACGTAGTCTGTTGATATGTAGATCAGGATTATATCACGGTTCGCACATTCTTGTGCGAGGCTGCTTGATGCTTGAACCTGGATTTCCCATGAATGGGCGCATAAATGAGCCGTTTTGAGCAAACATAAATTGGTTGAGAGCTTAATCACGTTTAGGCGTTTGACGCCCTCTGGGTCGGCGTCGCATTTATCGGGAAAGCGTTCTGCGGCACCTAGCTCTCGAGGCCAATATTAGATGAACGCCGTGCAGGTAAATGCGATGAAGGGGATATTCTCACAGTGAACCACCACCTTCGGCCTATTCACGAGACATCGCGTTAGAGTAAGCACCCTAGCATTAGAACTAGCTAAGGAGAAGCATACTTCACTTCCTCCAACAGCCCAACGACCTCCTCCGCATTCCCCAAATCCACCTTCAAAATCGCTGGAGGATGTGCCCTGGAAAACCCTACTCACCAATCGCCTATTAGAGCTCTATTAACCAGCCCAACCAAGCGACCCCTCCACTACTACCAAAACTCACCAACCCCAACAGTTTTCCACCCAGAACCTTCAAAGGCTTGAATACACTGCCTTCCTAACTGTCCCGTCGCCCCAGTAACTACAACCACTTTCTCAGACATTCTGATTTCAGATTTTCCCGTAGTTGCTTCGGTATCGCAGTTGGTAGGTTTTTTTTTAGTGGGGGAGGGGGTTCAAGGGAGGGGTCCGGGTGAGGTTTGCATTGGCGGCGGCTGCGAGGTTTCGGTTTTTCCGGTTTGCAGGGAGAAAATTTAATAGAAGTGACGGGTGCCAAGAATGAGTAACCCCTGCTTTTGCGATGCCTACTGGGATGTTGCTTTCTGGTGATATACGAGTGATAGATTGTGTCGACCGTAGAGTGCCGTAGTTTTTCCGATTGGCTTCCCTTCCGGTAAGTTTTAGAAAGTAGCCGATGGGGTCTTCCCCCCAAATATTGAAACAAAAAAACCATGATACACGGAATCTTGGAAACATAGGGCAGGGCCTACCGGCACTGGTACATACTGGCCACATCACAAAGGTAGCCAACACACAATTCTTCGTACTGGTAGTATACTGTACTCGTAGGCCAATCGAGCGTCCAGCAGTATGGTGCGTGGGTTGCTGATCGCAGAGAAGAGAGGTCAATAGCATGTTTGGCGGCTGGGCTTTTTTGTTTAAATAAATTTACCTCAAGCGCAGCTCCGTTGGGCTAGAGGTAGCGCCAGAAAAATTTCAAGTGGAAATTTGTAGTAGTAATGGACGTACAGGCACGGCATCCCCGCACAGGATACAGCTAAACTGACAAAAATTCGCTAAGAATATTTACAAATCTAGAAGCTGTCATTAATTCTCACGAGTGATGTTTTGTGACTATCCCTACCACACCGAGCTCCATCAACATGCCAGTATTCGGTTGCCGGTACGTACCGTATACTGTACTTCTTCTTAGTCAAGAAATCTATATAAAACCCGCCAGAATATGATCTCCTTCACGCCTAAATTCCTCGGGCGTGGATTCGGCCAAAGCCGATCCCAAGCACCAGCCTCCAAAACCTCAAACAACACCCCCCCACCCCTCGTTACACCAACTCACCTCCCCCCCTGAACCTGACTTCGCACCTCACCCCTTCTTCAATAAGCCCGCTTCCAAGCCATAACCCCACACTCGGCAGTCCCAAAATCTCCCCGCGACAATACACCGCAGGAACAATAAACCTCATCTCACCTCTCAACTCCTCCTCAAGCACCTTCGCAAGCTGCCTCGCCATATTTACCTGCGCAGCTTTCTCCCTTAGGGGCCCTATATCTTTTCCTTCCATCACCCGAACAGAAATTTCCGGGTAGGAGGGAGTTGGGATGAAGACCCTGATCCACCAGCGCCTGTCCCAGAGACGCCAGGATGTCCAGCCGGGGTTATCATCAAGGAAGGAAATTATGCAGAGGCTGCGGGATTTGGAAGTGTAATTCTGCCTCTGTAAGAACCAGGTTTTGTCCGAGAGGTAGGTCCATTTTAGACCTGCTGCTGTAAATGGCTTTCTCTGGCTTGAAAGGATGTTTTTGAAGGAGGTTTGTAGGCTTTGGGTTTCGGCTCGGGGAAGAGGAGATATGGTTTCTGCTACTTGGGCCAGGAGGCTTTGAAGGACGCGGGGATGGATACCACGCATTTTGGGGGGCAGTCGGAGTTGTAGAGAGCCGGTAGCTGGGTCAAAGAAGAGCTTGCAATCTTCTTTTAGTACAATGCGGGCTTGGTCTTTTACCGACCTATTCCCCGCTTCTGCTCTCTGTGCGAGCGCAACCAACGAATTTTTTTGCAATGCTCGGGGTAGTCTCGGCGGTGACGCATTGAGTAACTTCCGTACAGCATTCCGGCGGGTCAACGTCGCGTCTTGGTTCGTTTCATCTTCAAACCAGCGCACTCCGTTTTCTAAACAAGTGGCTTGAAGTCTTCCCTATAGGCAGACAACGTAAGAACTACCCCACCCAGCCCACATAGAGTCCAAACCCACCTTTTCAACCCCCAAAAGTGGCCTCACAACAACCACCCTCTCCGCCCCAAATATATCTCCACACTCCGGAATTCCCGCAACAGCCCTCATCCCCGCAAGCCCTTGCATTCTACTCCCAGCCAGCAGCCGCATTAGCACCGTTTCAGCCTGATCGTCGGCATGGTGCGCGAGTAGTAACTTCTCCACCTGATTCTCCACACATGCTCTCCCAAGTGTTTGATACCGTGCCATCCTGGCACGGGTTTCGAACCCGCTCAAGAGGTCGGTGGGCGAGAGGGTCCAACTCAGGGGTAGAACGTGGGTGGTGAAGCCGTATGTTTCCCTTGCAAGCTGCGCAACAGAGCACGCTTCATCGGTGCTCTCGGGGCGGGCTTTGTGGTCTACTATGAATGCGTGGATCGCGGGGGGATCGTTATGTGAGGAGAATAGGCGAAAGGTTAAATATGCGAGTGCCATTGAGTCCACACCGCCGCTGAGGGCAATGCCTGAGCATGTAAGTTAGCTGTGGGGTAATGTAAAGTAGGCTCCGAGAGACAGTTGTGAATTACCCAGCCGCAAGGGAAACCCGGCTCCAGGCCATAACCGGTGAAAGAACCCAGCATACTCGGAAAACGAAATAGAACTGAGCCGTGCCATTGGATGGTAACTCCCCATGAAGGGAGCTTTATATCCCCCTAAGCCGGTTCGGCGACCCCCAGGATAACAAGATATCGACCGAACCCCTAAGCCCGCTTTGCAATGGACGTTGTTGCCGCCAAGCGGCACGATCCAACCGTCCCCCCGGAGAATGGCGTAGTAGCGCCGATTCGGGACTCTACGGTATTCCGGGTAAGCCTCCCCCGCTATCGTTTCCGCCGTGTTTCCAGCGTACTTCAATAACTCAACTCTCGCCACCACCACAACAGCAACAACAACTCTTCCCTTCTCCTGATACCGGTAGCGGAGATGGACCCCCATCCTCCGCCCCAATCCTCCCCTACGTCTCCATACCTCCGCTCTCTAATTGTGGGTTGATTCCCTCTTCCACCTCACTTATTACTCACGAAAGGCTAGGCCGGCGGCTTCGCCGGCACAGCCGTAGACTTGTCCCTCTACCCCCTCGACACCCTAAAAACCCGCCTCCAATCTTCCGGTGGCTTCTTTGCAAACGGCGGCTGGAGTGGGGTCTACAAAGGCGTCGGCTCAGTAATCGCTGGTTCAGCCCCCGGCGCCGCGCTCTTCTTCGTAACCTATGAAGCTACAAAATCCGCCCTTGTCCGCAGCCGCCAGCTTTACGGACAAGATACAGTCGGCATAGTGGCAGCAGGAGACCACATGCTCGCAGCTTCGCTCGGTGAGATAGCGGCGTGCACTGTGCGTGTGCCAACGGAAGTTATCAAGCAGCGGGCGCAGGCGTCGCAATTTTCGAGTTCCTGGTCGGCGTTGAGGAACATCTTCACCTCAAACCGAGGGCTCGGAAGGGTTTGGATGGAGTTGTATCGCGGATGGGGGATTACGATTATGCGGGAGATCCCGTTTACGGTTATTCAGTTTCCCTTGTGGGAGGCCATGAAGAGATGGAGGAGTGCGAGCAAGGGAGGAAAGGTTAATGCCGGGGAGAGTGCGCTGTTTGGGAGCCTGTCCGGGTGTGTGGCGGCGGCGGCAACAACGCCTCTGGACGTGCTGAAGACGAGGTTGATGTTGGCTAAGAAGGTACGTGCTCTGCAATTGTTGTCATTCCTATGGGCCTTCTGACAGTTATCGGTTGGGGATTGTAGAAAGAGCCAGCTTTATCAATTCTGCGTAATATGATGAAGAAAGAAGGTGCCCGAGGGCTATTCAAGGGAATCGGGCCAAGGGTTATATGGATTTCTGTTGGAGGAGCTATCTTCCTCGGAGCGTGGGACTTTGCCAGGGGAGCCCTTGAGAATCTGTGATTTCCTGATACCCTCTGCGCACGCTTCTTCCTTAGACATTCCCCAGGAGCTATAAAGGCTGTTCACAGGTGTTGCCGTACTGTACGTATGTATCTTTATCCCAAGAGCATTGGGTAAATACGAGCTCATAATTCCACAAGTATGTGAGCCATGCTCCCTTATCACGCAGTTCAAACTACATGTAAGGTACATATCGCAACAACCCAACACCAAGGCAAGAAACCACAGTTCCCACTCACTCCACCAAGAGCCAAGGGCACAAACCTCATAACATTATACGAAACCCAAAAGAGAAAAAAGGGCCAGTATCTTTCAGCAAGACGGACCAGCATATCCACCCGCCTAACACAGCCCCACTCACTCCTTCAAAATCGCCTCAACCTGCAGAATCTCCTCCTCATCTGCAACCTCGAGTACCTTACCCACTTCGGCAGTGTTCCTCATCAGCTCCTTTGCCCCAGCATACAACATCCTAAGCTCATTATTAGTTGTAACTGGCAGATAATATAGTAACACGTAGGGCGCCGCTTGTCGGCCGGAATTGAGCGTGACCGGGTATGAGAGAAGGACGAAGCGTGGGGCATGCTCGGGGAGGCCATCAGATATCTCGCTCAGGGAAGTGTAAACCTCTGCCTCGTCTTCTTCGGGTTTGATCTCCAAAGTTGCTTTGTCGATCTTGTCTGTGGTGGTTAGCAGGGCAGATGAAGGGTGGGCGAGCGGGCGAGGGAGGGGGGGTACAGATCACGCCTTGGGGTTTAGAAGCACGGGAGGTGCCCAGGCGGAATTTCCGGAGGCCCTCGCGAGTCTCGGAGGAGAAGGTGTAGAGACGGGCTTCGGATGCCTAAGAGACAGAATCAAATCCTGGGTCCCGTTATGGGTCGGGGGTATCCCCTAGATTCTTACCATTTTGTTATGTACTCGCTTATTTTACCGGGGCCGTGGGAGCTCTGGGATTCTGTAGAGGTGGTTTTCGTGATGGGTGTGGGTTTCTGTCGATGCTGAAAATAGTATGTTTAGTGGGGTATAGACAGTGGACTGGATAAGCTAGTTCCAAGGGCGGGGTCAAGTCGGTTGTCCCCTTTCAACTGGCACCGGCCCTCAACACCAAACTCGACCACTCACCTACCGTAAACTACGCGAGTGCTGTACAGTACCATTCGTTCACACCGCAACCCGTGGTATACAACCACAACTCCATACAAAAACAAAAAACCCAAAACGCCGCCCACAGCCATGAGCACCCAGGGCAAGAACGAAACCCCTTCAAGCGGGCAAGAGAACTCTGCTGTAAGCCAATACCGCATACTACTCACTCCAAACAGTAGCTAACCCACCAGATCGCCCCAGGCCTCCGGAGAAGCGCCCGCCGAACTCACAGCCGTTGTCGACGATCTCCTAAATAGCCTCAGTACAAAATTCGCATCGGTTTCTAGCGAGATTTTCGAGAAGATCGAAGCTATGTCCAAACGACTGGACCAGATGGAGGCTCAACTGCAACAGACGGGGACAAGTACACCGAAATAAGATCACGACAGGGATTGATTCTTTTACGGAGGTCGCTGGAAGGGCAGGTGCGAGGGATAAGAATTCACGGGAAGTGGAGAGGAGGGGAAAAACAGTTAGAAAGAGACTAGTTCCAGTATACCCATCGTTAGGGCGTTGTTTGTGGTATCCGTTCTGTAATTCAATAGGTGCGATAGGAGGCTTTACTTTATTGTGAGAGTTGAACACCTCCTACCGGGGTGCCTTCATTTGTTTTTTCTTGCTTGTATTTTTGTGAGAAGTGTCGGGGTCCACGGCATACATAGGAACATTACCCGTATTGTACAGTAATTCTCAATAGGAAACTAATTCCTTGGTAGAGTCGTGCAAGATACGACGTTCGATATTATGCCTTTCGATAAATTTCTCAACCCACACCCACTAACTCCACCATTTGAGTGAGAATCTATGAACCCATCCCCACCTCAAAATTATTTGATAGAGGAAACAAATAAAAGGCAGAGGACCAAACAGATAAACCCTGAATATAGTAAACCTTATCAATATTGTGAACCACGAAAATGCCAAACAGCAGGTAGAGTCCAAGAAAAACCCAAAGTAAAAGCTAGGGGAATCTAACACGCTAAAAATACAGTGCTCAGCATAATACCAGATATGTGCAATCTCTAAATCTCTAGAACTCTAGGAGAGGTCGGGAGATAGAGCCGTAATTTTCTCAACAAATTAAACCTTCATGTCTATCGTCGCGCATCCACCGCCAGACTTTCTGGTGCTGTTCAAGTGCGATGAACGTTAAAACTGTTTGGGGCCTTTGCATCGTTAGCTATCACAAATTCTATAACGAAACATTCGTCAAGAACTATACCCTAGGCGGATGAACGAAGGAACCCATCCTCGGAACATCCAAGATACGCCCTCCTTTCCAGTAATATCGGTAAGGAGATGCATCATCCCACAAGAATCATGGGACGTCATAATCCTGGTCTTGATAACGTCCACGGGCGAACAGACAGTCGTCGCCACAAGCCCACTTATCAAACTAGCACAGAAATGTGTAACCAACCCATCCTCAAAGAACGAGAGCCTCATGAGCTGCGCCTTGAATTGGTCGTAGGTGGCAAGTTGGCAAGTGGACATAAGAGCAGCTCGAAGAGTATTTGGCCATATCCCGCGAAACAAGGAGCTAAGGCCCTCTTCTCGGGCCATACCTGTCTCGGTATCAGCGGTGACCAGGGACTTTTGGTAGAAATTCGGATAACCACTTACGCACAATTCCATTGATTGCATTTTGGTAATTTCTGCGTTGGGTCGGAGGATTTGCGCGATCTTGCTGCATGCGGACATTTATAATATCCGCAGGATTTCCTGCAGCGCCACCTATCCTACAGATTGTAAGTCGTGAGGCATAGATCATAGGAGCCTTCTTACCAGCCAGAGACTGCCGCCATGGCGGACAGCTTAAGAAATGGCAGCTTTTCGTCATTCGGGGAGAAGTGTTGCTTCATCTTTGCATAGACACCGAACCTTGCTGTGGAATACGTAGCTGAAACTCCAAATGGTAAGTAATTAAGTTTTACGACTCTATCCAGAGTGAATGTGCAAACCTTGCCTAAGGATGCTTGCAGATAGCTTCGGGGGATGTTAGAAAATAGTCTTGAATCATTCAACCCAAAAGGCCTGTACCAGGGCTCACCCCACTATAAATCGCAATTGGTCCTACAATCACATAATAGTCCCATCAGTATTAGCCGGGCCCTAAAAATCAGACTAAAATACAAGGGGCAGCTTCCTCTAACCTTCATGGCGTAAAATCTTGAAGAATGTCCCAATCATTGACACTTGTGCTCCGGGAACCTTAGACACAGTCTGAAGGCGAACCTAAGAACTCGCAGTCCCGTATTAGGAGACGGCTTCATTAAATTAGAGCTACCGTGTATAGAAGTACATACTTTGACTAAGTCCCTATTTAATGTCAGCTATATTCATTCTCGCAGCAAATCCGGTGATAACTGACAAAGGATGTGTAAAAAAAGCAGCCATACAACTCGCACTACCCCCGAACCAAAAGGGGTAATTCGGAGGTTTGCTCCAGATTCTCTCACCCATGGTGGCTGGATTGAAGTTTGTTGTGCTGAAAACCAAAAGTTGCGTATGAGCAAAAGCAAAGAACGACCCCGAGCACTTGAGGTCACGTGCTCTGTCCCCCTGCTGAACCTGGTGGTCGCTTATGACAAAGCCAAGGGAAAAGGAAACTTCCAGGATGAGTTCTAGTTCAGGTTAGGGCTTAGGGTGCAGCTTGTGGCCATTACCTTAGCTAGTTCCCAATCACTCGGGTTTTGATTTCCGATCTTCGGGAGCTCAAGTTCTCTCGGAAAGGCATTCATAGAGCTCTCCACCTGCAACGCACATCGACCGCGGGTATCATACAAGGAAAGAAAATCTGTAGGCAAAAGAGAGAGCATCGTGTTTCGTAGTAAAAAAAAATTGGTGCGATATCGAGATCATACTCTGGCTACCGCTTTTTAACCCTTTTCCTTCACCATTCCAAGAAACGTGGGGACCCTACCATAGACTATCATAGAGCCTCACCTTGCCCGAATCGCTTAACTTGAAGTTTGTCGCTTCTTCACATCGCCAAGCGCACCTCCCGCCAGCAGGTTGACATAGCTGTGCAATACATAACTGCTGTCTCATCTCGTTATATACTCGTACGAATCAAGTCGACATGGTCTCCCTTCTCTGCAACCCCCTTGCAACTGCGGATCAACTTGCCTCATCGCCGAGTCAGATTGATGGGGTTCCGGCCGACCTGGAGACGTCATTGAGATGGGCGGGAAGCGAGCTCATCCAGGGCGCCGGCATCCTTTTGCGATTGTATGCTATTCTACACCCTCTGTTACTTGAATCTCCCTACGCTGCAATCCAATTACTGACTTGTCATAGGCCGCAGAAGACAATTGCTACGGCAATAGTCCTCTTCCAACGCTTCTACTTGCTGTCTAGCATGCGTTCTTGCGCGATTATCGATGCCTGCCACGCCGCAATATTCTTATCTTCGAAGCTCACGGAGCATCCGGCGAAACCTCGAGATATTATAAATGTAACTACCTATCTACTTAATACTCCATCACCTTCGCCGATCTCTCCAGCCCCGGTAGCCGGCCAAGAATCGACACTTCCGAAGGAGTATTATGTTACAGAGCAGGAATATTACAACAAGCGAACACGCCTACTCAACGTCGAAATGGAAATCCTCAAAGCCTGCGGATTTCAAACACATCTTTCGTTACCGTACACCCTTTGCATTAACTACATACAGTCACTCTCGGTGCTCTCGGCCGAGGTTGTGAAGAAATCGTTCGGGTACTTGACAGATGCGTTGCTTTCGCCAAGTCTTTTGTACCTAACACATCAGCCAAGCTCTTTAGCTGTTGCTGCCGTATATATAGGAGCTCGGGAATGCGAGGTTAAATTACCGGCTGCGTGGTGGGACGTGTTTGATTGTGAACGAGAGGAATTGGGGTTCTTGGTGGTTTGTATGAAGGGTGTTAAGGAGTTTGTTGAGAGCGAGAGGGGGCTATGGAGGGGGAGAAAGCTTAGCGTCCCTTGGGAGTTGGATGATTTGGAGATGCACCTAGAAAGGAGAAGAGTCCTAGACAGTGAGGCGGAGATCTAGCTCTACCAGCAACATAGCCCTCTGAGCGGGTTTGAGTTCATTTGCTATGTTTTGCCTTTGCTTTTCGTCTGGAGTTTGGAGGTCCCCGATTTCTTCAAGGAATTTGTGAAATAGCACTACCGTAAATTATTTGACCGCAAACGCTACTAGAAAGCCCACAGCAAGACTTCCCAGTCCAATCTGGGGAGTTATGAGCAGACCTTCAGACCGTCCACCTCTCGTGTATAATGATGCGCAGGTCAACAGCAGGAACCCGTCAATCGGAACAGACAGAGAGATATACATGTCCGGCTAACCTCGAATAACTGTTCCATACTTTCTTGCCGGACGGAGGTCATTTCGTGTCACATGTGTTCTCATGGCAAGTCACAGAGTTCCGTACTCGTACTTGAGCACCAGCGCAAAGTACTCTAGTACAGGCTGGGCGAGTGAAACCGGCCCTCAAGGTAAACTTGACGATAAAAGCCTGGGAGGAGAAAGAGACATGATCACACCAGCTTAGTGTAACACTTATAAAGTAATAAGAGTATAGAAATAATGAGGAAGTCAGCGAGAATAGAACTATGCATTTATTTTACAGTTAGCGTACACCACAGGATACCTCTGTGGGGTGTTCACTTTCATAGGATATCATCAAATTTTTATTTCTTTACAGGATACCCTTTTCTCCTTTTTTTTTTCCTTTCCTTTCCTTTCTTTTTTCAATATTTACTAACTTTAAAAACTTATCAATAAGCTCTGTTATAGGGCCCCATTTCTGAGGAGTAAGGGGAAAAGAATCAGCTAAATCAGACTACAACTGAGGGAGATATAGAGTGCTTTGAAGTTGTTGAGCACCGAAAGGTATCTCGCCCAGTTTATCAGAAATAGCGCCTATAACGAACATTTATTGTTAACTGATATCATACCGCATACTTATCCCACGCAAGAAGTGACTAAAAATACGAGTGGTGAGTTTATGGCGCGCAAGGATTCTTACCATATATTTTACGAACCCCTATTTTCGGTCACTTCTTGCTGGGCACAAGTACGCACTTGTAGTACAGTATTCCCCCCGCCCTTTTTTGCACGGATTGTGGATATGAAATCAATACCAGTATCAACCAGTGCCAAGCAGCAGGGACCTCCACATTGGGTTGGCTTCCGATAAAAGAATCGGTCACCCAAAACCTCACAATGATTTTCAGACACAAAAAACAAAAGTTCCCAACTTCTCGGGTGCACTTTTTTTTGGTAATAAGTTTAAGGAGCACAAAAGAAGATATCACAAAAGTTCGGTACAATCATGTAACCTTTCTAAGGCGCAGTAGGACAGCTTCATTCACGGGTAAATCGATTCCTCGCCCTCCAATGGAATATCGGACTATCTGTGCTACGGGAACGACGCTCGCTTGTTCATAGAAGCTGTCTGGTGGACGACGGGGAAAGGGGCGAACGGTTCGCCCGAGTTGCATTCGATATGTTGCTTGTGGGTTTGTGGAATTGTTGAGTGAGCGAGTGTTTTGGGTTAGGTTATGTTCACTTCTCGCCCCCAACAACAACCGCGGTAACTCGCTCTACATTACTGATAGGCAGGCATAAGACTTTGAAATTTCCTCTTTTTCTTGCTTCCCTTTCAACCGCATTTAAAGGTGTCTCTTCTTTCCTTTTACTTTTCACACCTTAGAATTAGCTCCACGAGTACCCTACTCCTTGCATTATGATCAGTCTACAGATTAAGCCAAGGGGTATGTGTGCTGTCGCTTAAATTTGGTTCTTTTATTCATTCGCCTTTGCCCACTCACTGACGGGGAAATACAGGTCGTTCCATCGGGAAACTTCCGTCTACAATTGAGCTTGATCTTGCTACTGCTACTGCCGAAACACTCTATACCCGTTTGTCGGCATACACCGGACTTTCTAGAGATCGCTTGCGCTTGACGAAGGGAAGCGATGGCAGCGTTGTGACAGTAAAGAGGGAGAGTGGGAAGGATGTTATGGTCGAAGAACTGGGATTACGGGATGGTAGTACGGTCTTTGTCAAGGATTTAGGTGCGAAATATGTCAATATCAGCTCGATATTTTGTCACCCCCCTTAAACTTTAAGAATAGTCGCTCATATGGCGTTTTTAATGCGATTTTTATAGGTCCACAAGTCGCCTGGCGTACCGTATTCGTGATTGAATACCTAGGGCCGCTCCTCATTCACCCACTACTCCTTTATGTTGTGCGACCTTACATCTATTCGTCATCCCCTCTGAACCCCCTTTCATATATACCATTCGGCCCGTCACTCAAGCCTGATCAAGAGCTTCCTCCACCAACCCAGACGCAATCACTCCTGTGCGCACTAGTGGTTCTTCATTTCCTCAAGCGCGAATATGAAACCTTCTTTATCCACCGCTTTTCGGGTACGATGCCCTTCCGCCATATCTTCAGAAACTCTGCACACTACTGGATCCTTTCTGGAGTGAATCTTGCCTATTCCTTGTACACACCTACTGCCTCTCCCACAGCTTCCTGGTGGCCGGCTGCGCTGAATGCCGATAACAGCCCTGCTGTGGTTTATGCGATGGTGGCAGTTTGGGTGTTTGCTCAGATCTCTAACTTCAAAACCCACCTCACATTGCGTGGCCTTCGACCTGCAAATAGTACCAAGAGACAGATTCCTAAGGGATATGGGTTCGACTCTGTTACCTGCCCCAATTATTCTTTTGAGGTTTTGTCGTGGGTTTGTATTTGGGTGTTGAGCGGTGGAAATTGGGCTGCTTCGTTGTTCACGCTTACTGCGACAATTATAATGTTCCTGTGGGCTCAAAAGAAGGAGAGGAGATACAGAAAAGAGTTTGGCAGCGCTTACAAGAAGAAGAGGAATGTCATGATTCCAGGAATTTTGTGAAGTTTGGAAGAAAGAAAGGATGTTTGAGAGGAGGGATATGTTGAAAAGGGTCAGATAGAGAATGTAGTACTGAGTTTTTCGTTGATAAAATTTGGTATCCCATAAGAGGGCGGTAAACGGGCAATTGACTGGAACAGACTAAACAGTTTTGATTTGTTTGAAAGCAATTCTTCTGCTATCGCGGATGGATATTGTGTGATCGTATCCCCTGTGCTGTTTTCTCGTGCATGAATGGAAGCATCTGCGTGTAATCACGGGACGCGCCGTCAGGTGACATGAACAAGCTGCTGGACGGTATCGCGGTTGGCAGGCGTTTGAGCAGGGAATACCTGTATGATACCGACATGTAGGAATTCCAGAGGACTAGACCCTGGAGAAGACGCGTGGAAAGTTCGCCTACCTCCTTTGATCCCCAAACCATGTTGCAAGGGATTCTATAGCGTAGTGAGAGGGCTCCTGACCGGAATGCGATCATCCTCGTAGAAGAGGGAACCGGTAATTCTCAGCGCTCCAATCGTGGTTGAGGTTCGTGGAAAAATGACAGCTAGGGCAACAGGGGAGTTGTGGGGAAGTAGCCGGGATGATCCGATATCAAGAGTCCTCGGCCAAAGCAAGGGATGAGGGGGGATTTGGTGACCAATTGCGCCTCGGGGGGGGGGCTAGTTCCAACAACAGTTGTGTGTGCTTTTGCGCATTCTGAGGATATCAGGCTGGAACATACCGTATTGTCCTAAGATCAAAGGAAAATGAGCTGAGTGACTGTCCTCATATACCCTACGGTGCTATCGCTGTGAATAACCTGTAACATCCAGCGCCGTATCATGTCAACCCTGAAAGCATTGAATTGAAGCTGTCCGGATGTAAGAATTGAAAGGGTACGATAACCTTTCTATAGAAATGTCGGATTTCCACTTCAAACGATTAGAAGAGGCGGTGCGCAGACCGTTTTAACCCTTCAAATACTGGTATGATACTATCAAAAGCTCGTTCGCAGAGCTCATTCATGGGGAGAATCCCGATCAGGGAGCTCCCCGCCGGGGTATCAACGCGCCAAGCGTCGTAACAGCCTAAGGCATGCAGCATTGGCTGTCGTTAACCTTCCCACCACCAGATAGAACCTAGTAGACTAGGTGCAACCCCTCGCACTGCCTTCGACTAACTGATCCCTCTCATAGGGTACCGCTGTTCAACTCCTCTCTTTTTTCCCTTTCTCATCCCTACAGTACTTACTCACTCTCATTATTACTTACCCTCTTTCTCCTTCAACACCAACGCTTCTCCCTCTCCCCCCTCCCTCTTACTCCCTCTCCCCCCTCTTCCTCCCTCGCTCCTTCCCTCCTTCCCTCCTTCCCTCTCTAGAATCTCTCATTTTTTCTAATCATCCTCTTCACTCTCTCGCACCAAGTGTTTTTGTCGACGCTAGAAGGTATGTTACCAGCTTCATTTGTTCTTGCTTGTTGCCGGTGTCCCGAATTTAAAAGGGTCAATACGACGTCTATCTGAGATGAGCAAGCTACCGTCTGTTCCTCTTCACTGCCTCTTGTATGCTTCCATCCCTCCCTCGAAATGCATCCCTCAACAGGAGCTTGTGCGTCCTCTTCCTATGCCCATCATCTATCACAATACCCACGCACCCCTCCTTCTATCCCAGTTCGGCTTCTCCCAATCGGGTTTTGCTTCGTCCTTTCAACCACTCCCATTATTCATCTTATCCGCTTCCCCCTACACCCCGCTGATCACTACGAATTGCCCAATCTTAATTCCACCTTCCCTTCTTTTCTTTCAGTTGTTCGTTCAATCTAACCTTTTTACTTCTATCTAGCCTTCTCTCCTTAACCCGCCAGCTGATCCTGCCTGCATTCAATTGGGCGGACTGCTGTGCAAAGATTGGCAATTAAAAAAAACCCTCCACAGGCCGTCTCCGACTCCTCAACGGAAAAGACACAACCGCTCTAGTAACAATCTCTTGCTTCCGCTTCCTACCCTTCGCTGTGATTCTTCCTTCCTCTCCCTCCTTTGCAATAACTACCTCCACCTCTCCCAAGCTCCTTTCATCTTCCTCGTCTCGCCCCCACAGTGCTCCTGCGCAGAAGGCATCGCCGAGCAACTATCCTCTTGCTTGTGCGTTGATCCCACCACAAGCCGGCAAACTTAGCTAGCAGACTATCCTACCAGCAAGTCTCTACTACCTATCGTTAGAGGAAGTCTCTCCTTGATCGTTATCTCTTGATATTCTTTTTTTATCACCGGACATCGATCTGTTTGTACGAGGATACGATACGCACGAAATTGGAAGAAGGATACAACACCGTTTACGAAGTTTATTTGAATACCTTTTTGGATAACGACCAATCCATACACTACTCTCTAATTCTAAACGTTTTTTTTTTTTCACGAGTTCGATTGCTTTCAGATAAAAAAACCAAAAAAAATTAAAAGCCAACAAAAAAAAACAATCTTGTTTTCGGGAATTCGGTATGATAAGAATTTAGACTTCCTTATTGCTACGCCAGGCTAGCCTGTTGGGAAATTTCTCTAATAAGATGCATACTTTTTTAGCTTGTTCTTCCAGTAGTGGCGTTGCTGAATTGTTACTGTTTCGTCATATCCTACTGGTGTCGTCACATACAGGGCACTCCTAATAAGTGCTAAGCTCGCCTTCGTACAGAATTTCTTTAATTTTTTTGCTGCCGGTAAGTCAACGTCCTTCTGCTAGTTATTGTAGACTCATGGGTTTCTAACACTTTCATCTTTTCACTCTCTTTAGAAGAAGCATTAAGACTCTTTTTCTCTTCCTTCTTTAAAAATGGAGCAGCAACAACAAAATACTACTGGAGCCGGAGGTCGAAGGCTTCACATCGCACATAGGAGGTCACCCTCGGAACTTACTCCGTTAATGAGTATGTGCTTCTCCCCTGCGCATGATGTTTTAAATTAAGGAACAATAATTCATGGCTATCGTTTGATTTTGTTGTCAATTGATCGCTCCGGATTACATTCTGTGGGGATAAGCTAATTGAAGCTCAGTGGAACAATTGGCTCTTCAGCAACAAATCGAAATGTTGCAAGCACAACAACAGCAAATGCTTTCCGCTCATCAGCAATATGCAAATATGGGTCTCCTTCCCCCGGGGCAGAGTCACTTGACTCCAGGGTTCGGTCCAATGCAGCAACAAATGTCTAATATTTCGCCTCAACATGCTCAAGCCGGATTCCAATTTCCCCAGCAACACCAGCAAAACGCTGCCCCGCCCGGAGCTCCTACTCAGCCATCGTCTCATAGAAGGAATCAGTCTGCTATGCCCGGAATGGGTGGCGCTACCGGCCCCCCACCTGCACCCTCTTCTGGTTCATCTGGTACTTTTGGCGAGTTTTCTCATTCTAATTCAACTAGTGGAAATAATAGTGCCCCACAACGTCGGCCCTCGGGTAATACTGGAGGCCAGGGCGGTGATGCTGGCAGAGGACATCAGCGTAGACATTCTCTTGCCCTTCCCGAAGCGAAAAAGGCTGCCGAATTGGCACAGGCACGAAGAGGTCAGACCGGTTTCCAATTCCCCACTGGAGGGGCATCCGGGAGCCCTGCCACCTCGGCAGCCAATGGATCAAGTCCAACGGCTGGTGGCGCGGGCTCTCCCGCAACCGCCGGTTCCCCACCGGCTATCGGAGAGACCCCCACTACTACTACAACTGCTCCTACCCAAGCACAGCCAACAACTGCTAATCAGCCGGCAACACTGGCTCCCCCTAGACCTAGAATGAGCACTCATGTAAGAAGCCAGAGTGTGGCCGTCGGCGGGAGTGGAGGCGCAGTAGCTGGCGGACGAATCGGCGGTTTCCAGTTTCCTCCTCCCATGGCTACGAGCGATGCGGGGGCTGGCTCAACTACTGGAAACCAAGGTCAAGGTAATCAACAAGGTAGAAATGTGGAGCGTCGTGGTAGTAACTCTGGCTTTCAAGGACATAACAGGACCGGATCTCGAAATTATGAGGGCAATTGGCGTAACCAGAACCAAAACCAGTCCGTTGATCTTCAGAATCTTAACCAAAACCAGGGGATGGGCCAACTCAACCCTGGTTTTCAGCCAGGGCATCGTTCCCGAGCTTCTATTGGCACTTTCCAATTTCCTGCTCAACCAGGCCTTATGCTACCGGGTCATGGAGGTCAGAGTATCTTTATTAATCCTGCTACTGGCCAGCCCCAAATCCTTAACGCTGGTCTCCTACAGCAGCAACAGCAATTGACTCAGCTGCAGCTGCAGCAGGCGGCTATTAGTGCACAGTCATTGAATCTGGGCAACCTCGGCCAAGCCACCGGTCAGAATATGCCAAACCAGCAACAACAGAGAAAGACTTTGTTCACCCCATATCTTCCACAAGCTAGCTTACCCGCCTTGTTGAGTAATGGACAGTTGGTGTCAGGTATTTTAAGAGTCAACAAGAAGAACCGAAGTGACGCCTATGTTTCTACTCAAGATGGTCTTTTGGATGCCGATATCTTCATTTGCGGGAGCAAGGATCGTAATCGTGCCTTGGAGGGTGATCTGGTCGCTGTTGAACTGCTTGATGTTGATGAGGTCTGGGGTCAGAAGCGTGAAAAAGAGGAGAAGAAGAAGCGTAAAGATATTAGTGAGACGAGGGGACCATCTAGTTCTTCTAACAACAATGCTGCCGGCGAAGGAAATTCTACTAACGAGGGGGGTCAAGAAGGAACCGGAATTAAGAGGAGAGGATCCCTCCGTCAGAGACCAACTCAAAAGAAGAATGATGACGTTGAGGTTGAAGGCCAGAGTTTGCTTTTGGTTGAGGAGGAGGAGGTCAATGATGAGCAGAAGCCCCTCTTCGCTGGTCACATCGTTGCCGTTATTGAGAGAGTTGCTGGCCAAATGTTTTCCGGGTACGTTTTTACTATCGATATTAATCTGATTCATGGCTGATTTTTTTTTTTTTCAGGACTCTTGGATTGTTGCGTCCTAGCAGTCAGGCGACTAAGGAGAAACAAGAGGCAGAACGACAAGCTCGTGAGGGCCACTCTGGGCGACAGAACCAGCCCGAGCGAACACAAGACAAACCAAAGATTGTGTGGTTCAAGCCCACTGATAAGAGGGTCCCTCTGATTGCTATCCCAACCGAGCAAGCCCCTCGCGACTTCGTCGAGAATCACCAGTCATATGCCAATCGCATCTTCGTCGCATGTATCAAGCGTTGGCCTATTACATCTCTCCATCCTTTCGGTACTCTATTTGAACAGCTTGGGGAGATGGGTGACATCAAGGTTGAAACCGATGCTCTTCTCCGCGATAATAACTTTGGACCCGATGACTTCTCTGAAGCCGTCATTCGCAATGTCATTGACAATTGGTCAGTCGAGGATGAAAAGGATGAGGTTATTGCTGCTCGCAAGGACTTCCGTGATGTGAAAACATTCAGCATCAATGCCAAGAGCACCGGCGATATCAGTCAATCATTCCACGTCAAGAAAGCTAGTGATGCCGCTTGGGAAATTGGTGTCCATATTGCTGATGTTGCCCATTTCGTCAAACCAAACTCCCTGGTTGACCGGGAGGCGAGGAAGCGGGGCACTGGTGTTGAGCTGGTCAATCGTTTGGTTCCCATGTTGCCCCCAAAGCTCGCAGAGGATCTTTTATCTTTAAAGGAAGGGCAGGACAGGTTTACTACCAGTCTTATATTTACTGTTAATGCGGACACGAATGAGATTATTGAGGAAGAGACTTGGGTTGGTAAGGGCATAATTAAGAACAGCGCTAGCTTCTTATATGGAGATGTAGATGCTATTGTGTCTGGGGCTGAGGGTGAGACGGTCTCTGAGGAGTTTAAGGTTGCTATCGCTGTGCTCCATGTATGATCTATCCTACTCCTTCACTTGATTACTTCCCACGCTGACGCTGGATAGAAAATGACTCGTAATTCTCGTAAACAGAGATATTCAGCGGGAGACGTTGATATTCCCGCCCTTCGTTTGGTTTATCAACTGGATGATGAAAATATTCCGGTTGAGGATAACATCTTTGAAACCCGCCCAGCCTATGAGATTGTCGAGGAGCTGTTCATCAGAACAAACAACTTTGTCGCACAAAAGATTGCTGTTGGCCTTCCTGAGAAAGCCTTGCTTCGCCGTCATTCCCCCCCTAACCAGCGCCGTGTTGAGAACTTTGCCGAACGTATGAATCGCTATAATCAGAATATCGACGTCTCTAGTAGTGCTGCATTGCAAACCAGTCTTTTCCGTTTGAAAGATCCCGTTGTTCGGCAGGTATGGCCACCCGAGCCCGGCTTGAGGGGAAAAAGTGCTTACTATAGTTTAGGGTATGGAAACTGTGCTCATCAAGGGAATGCAACGAGCCAAGTACTTTGTGGCCAGCAAACTCCCAGCTGAGATTCATGGGCACTATCTTTACAATGTTCCTGTCTATACTCACTTCACTAGCCCTATCCGCCGCTATGCAGATATTATTGTACACAGGCAGTTGGAAGCGGTTCTGTCTAATGGCGCGGTTGACTTTACTGAGGATGCAGATGCTCTTGCTAAAACTGCTGAACAGTGCAATGTAAAGAAGGATTCAGCAAAGAATGCGATTGAGCAGAGCATTCACATCGAGCTCTGCCGTGCTGTCGACAGGAGGCGCCAGGCTCAGGGTGGAGAGCTGATTTGCGAAGCTATTGTGATCAACGTTTATGAGTCGGCTTTCGATGTCTTGATTCCCGAATATGGTTTCGAGAAACGTGTGCATTGCGACCAGCTTCCATTGAAAAAGGCGGAATTTGATAAAACCGATCGTGTGTTGGAATTATATTGGGAGAAGGGCGTTCAATCCAATGTGTACATTCCCGAGGATGAACGCCCCAAGGGTGGGGCTGCCCTTCGCGCTGCTAATGCTGCCGCTGCCGCCAGTCAAGCTGCGGCTGCAGCGAAGGCTGCCCAGGAGCAAGAGGAGATACAGCGCAAGATGATGGAAGTTTCTTCACGAAACCCTGATGCTGAGCAGGGCCTGTTTGACGACGATGATTCAAATCCTTCTGACGGGGGCGTTGCTACTGAGAGACCAACCGCTCTGGCCCCTGTTGCGGCTAGTACCAGACCAACCCAGAGTATGCCCGGCTCACCTACCAAGAACTCGCCCACATCTTCGCAGACCCCTCACCGTACTCGATCTGATCCCAAAATATCCGTGGCTGCTCACGATAATGGAAAGGCGGATGGACAGGAGATTTCGAACGCAGACAAATACCTACAAATGTTCACCCTTCGTGAAGAGAAGGGTGATTACATCCAAGAAGTTCGTGAATTGACCCGAGTACCGGTATTTTTGAAGACGGAATTGAGCAAGAGTCCCCCGTAAGTGCCCACTGTGGCTCCCACCTGACGTGCAGTTTACTTACATTACATACAGTTGCCTCACCATCCGGTCGTTGAACCCGTATGCACTATAAAAAATCTTGATAATTCTAGGTAACGGTTGGCGATACGCTGGGGTAGAGGGGTACGGGGAAGAGAATGGGAAGGTTAATTAACGAGGTGTATTTGTCACAGGTGTCATCACAAGTTTTGTGGTGAATCGGTAACTGGTGTTGGGTTGGATTGCATGGCGGAAAAAAATATTGCTTTTCATGTGAGGGTAGTCTGGGAAGTAATGGACTGGGCAAGATATTTTACTCTAGCTGTTGAGGTCGACTAAATGGCCAATAACTTTGTTATTGCCATTGTTTTCTCTGTTTTCTCTTTTTCCTTTCCCATCCATCTTTGTCAGTGTGAAAGAGAGTATGATGACGAGCTAGGGCAAGAGAAAAAATTACTTTATTTAAGCGATAGTTTTCTTTTTTTTTATATCTCTTTTTCCCTTCATCCTCATTAAAATTTTGTCTCTTTGTTGCTTTTCCAGGGCAAAGTTTGGGGTAAGCCCTCACCATTAAGTGGAGTAAGCTCTGGGAGAGTGGCATCATATACTGGCATGACGGCGTGCTGGCTTTGAGATAGTATAGGAAGTATGATACAGGAATGAAGTGGAAATATAGTGAAGGACACGGAGGCGAAGGATAGTAGTTGGGCATGACATATGGGGGCGGGAGTACCAATGGCAGACGGAACTCGATGGTCGTAGTCTGGATAAGTAGGATACTATATCTATCCACTTTCTGTAGATAGCTCAGAAAGAAAGGATGGAGGAACGAAGGGCGATTCCACCACCACTGCAGCCTCAAATCGTATATCCAATCTATTACCCTCTCACCTTCCTTCCTCCTCTTGGGCTCTTTCTCTGGAGTACCGTATATTGAGCCCCCGAAGAAGACACAAGATGGATCGCTTGAGGGATGGCCATGACAGCTACGCCCGCCCAGCCCATTCCATCCTGTTCAAGAGAGTACGGTAGATAAGAAGCAAGCAGAATTACCATTTAAAGAAAGCCCTGCACTCCTCACTAACCTGTCTATCAGCTGGAGCTTGGTGACAAGGGTGCATTCTACCTGTACATGCACAGCGTGTACCAAGGTCAGCAAACGGCAAAAAGAAAGAAGGTTCATCGCGATACGTGATTGATGTAATGTTGTGATATTGGGTAGGTGACTTGTGGTGGATTGGAATGGATGTAGGTATATGTGTGCTCGTAGGGGGGTGGGCGGAACTCGTGGATGGGAATTAGCAGGAGAGTTCGGTCGCTCTGGGTTCTTTAATTATTTCTCAACATATTTTCTTTTTTTTTTTTCCCCTCCCTCTCTTCAAAAAGGGAGCGGTAGTTTCCCCACTAACATATGATACCTCGAGTGCATGATTACTTACTAAGATATCTACAACCACCGTCGTACTCTACAGACAGCTTTCCCCTCCCCCACCGCCGGCGAGGGGAAAAAAGTATTATAGCGCCCTAAGGAATCAAGCAACTACCCAATCCATCGTATAACAGATACCCCCCGAGATCTCATCCCTACAAATACCGCATGTCAGCCCTGTACGAGTACTTGAGCATTTCAGAAACTAGACCGTGAGTGGAGGAGATCCTAGGAGCCCGGCGTTTACAAAAACAGCATTTTTTAGGTTAAGTCGTGCAAGTGCTCAGTTATAAGGAGGGATCAGTGCTTTCGTTCAATAGGCGATTGGGGGGGGGGTTGAGACGGTAGTGTATGGGTTGGATTGGGTAGGGCAAGGGAGAGAGGTGTACCGTCCGGGGTTTCGATGGTTGTGATGAAGGGCTAGCTTTGATTTGATACTGTACGTGAACGTGCATCACCCGGGATTTTCGGGGGGTACGGTGCTCGGGCACCCTGTTGTTTTGTTTTGCCGGTCGGTTGCGTGGGTATGGGGAAAAGGCTGGCGGTAAGTTAAGGTGTTGGGGTGTTGCTTGGTGTGGTAATGCTTTAGGATACCGGTATTGGGTTTTGCGAATAGTGAGAGGTTGGGAGTTTTATTTGGTGCGCTGCGGAATATGTACTGAGTACGGTACGAGTATCTATACAATACTAGTACAACAAGCTTACAATACGACACCCACCAGCTTCAACGGTGGGGCTCGCCGGCCAGATGGCGCACGAGGAAACGAAGGTACGGCAGGACGCTCATCAGTATGCAAGATCGATTGCGCCTGTGTTTAAATAGAGCTTACAAACGCCCTCCACAGGTATCATATGCATGTTTTCCCCTTGTTTGTTTTTTGTTGGTCCTACATTTGGACTGCCCTCCCCCCCTTTTTATTTTCCGCACTAATTACTTGTACTGTCTCCTCCCCCTTCTCCAACATATGAAGGATGTCTGATACCGTGCCCGCATAGGTGTGTTCCTTCTTGTGATTCCTTTGGATGTTGGGGTTGGAGGTGGGTGCATCTTGGGGGATTTCCTGGGCGGTGGGGGGGCTGGATCGGATACCGGTATATAAGTACTGGTACTGGTACTTGTATTAGGTTTGAGAAATATCGACTTGGTTCCTAGATGAGTGCGAGTACAGTACCTGGTATCATACCGGTATTGTAGGATAAAAATATGTGGTGGTACATACAGTATGATTGTTACGATCCTTTGGTGGGATTTGGACACTAATCCTAATAGATTCCCTGGGAGGAGTTTTTGTGTATCAGTACAGTACCTTTCTGCTTGTCGCGTGGATTTGGTGCTGTTCTCTGGCGCCATCGGTATGATTGTTTTTTCTCTCAGGGTTCTCGTGTCGTCAGGGACGGGGATTCCGTGATTTCACAGGCTATGCCTGATACGCTCGGTTTACTCGTGAGTTTGGTTTGAACTTTTGGTGGGGAAACTACGAGTAGAGTACTGTACGGCACTGTACTCGTAGGCTAGATCTGCGAGTATGATACTGTATCATAGGTTGTGGAGAGAGACGGAATATGATAATTGGGTTATGTACAGTACTAGTACAGTTCGAGTACTGTGCCGGCACAAGTACGAATACTTAGTATTCGGTAGAGATAATCGAGAAAGGCAATACCGGTATAATACTGGCCAATATTTAAACCACGTTTTGTAGTGCTTAGCTATAATAGGAGATAGCTTGCCGGTGCTGGTGCTCGAGGGGGGAGTTTAGACACTTGTAGAGTTTCGTTTCAGAGAGGTTGTCTACCCCGTTCAGTTTGCCTTTCTCATTAAATTTTCTGAGTAGATACGGTATCATACATTCTATACCGCCATCCTACCGTGACCCTCCCCGCTACCCGCCCGTTGATTGTCGTCGAGGTCCGAGGCTTGGTAGAGAGAGAGTCTCGGTAAGGGGATCATGTGTGTAAGCTTTGTTTTACCATAGCCAAATGCCCGGGACCGAACCCCTTCCCCAAACACAACTCCGACACCAACGCCAGCCGCGTTGGGGCTCCTCGCTCCGATTGGGGAAAGTGTGAGCTCGTGCAGAGATATTCTCCGCTGCAACGTTTCGCATCTCATTCCTCCTATCCATCTCTTTCGAGCTTGCTCGCCTAAGAAACTCACTTCACCCCCTTCTCCACAAACCCCTCCCAGAGATTCCATCTCTCCTTCCCGAATCCCTCTCTCGATCCTCATCTGGACGGGGGATGAGCATCATCTTCCTCTTTCACCCGCCTTTCCCTCTATTCCCCTCCCCATTGTGGATGGATCCAACCCCTTCTTGCTTAACCACACC
>QLOI01000049.1:0-80941 GCA_003313605.1 Tuber umbilicatum | reverse complement strand
CCCCCCCCCCCCACCATGCTCCAGTATGTTATGATACCCACGCACACTTGCACAAGAAGCAGAATATGACATTCATGTTGTTGCTTATTCCTTCGTTACTTGCTGCTCCTTCATCGTGTTTCGGGCACTAGCTATCCATCCATTCATCGCACCCCTTCGAATCTCCCCCGCACCCCTTTCCACCCCACCGCTTTGCGTATTACTTCGATCCCACTATAGGCTTGAGACATGTGCCTTCATACAGGTAGGTAGGTATATATCGTTCGAGCCCCCGCCCTCTCACTTGTCCCTCCGCTCTGCACCCTCTTTCAACTTCCTGCAGGTCCGCCATCGTCACAATTTTTCCCTTCTTTCCCTCCTTTCCTGTTATCTTCATTCTTGCTCGGACAGGATCCCAGGCGGAACCTTTTCTTGACCGTGTTCAGAGCTTTCGTAATTGTTTGATATCTGCTGGCACACTCCGCGTTTTTATTATAATACTTAATCAGCTTTTATATCAACTTTTCACGTTTCTCTTTTCCTTCTTTTATCCAGTACCACTTCTTCCAAAGCTCCGCGAGCCCTTCTAACACAAGAAAAACTCGGGATAGTCATTCTTTTGGGGGCCCAGCAGCTTCATTCAATAACTTAAACGGAAGAATACTCATTTCAGAGATCAAAAAATGACGCTCATCAGGAAATTCCTCACCTGTGCTTCTGTCGGATTGGTTGCTTTTGGTTGTGTCACTAGTGCTCACCCGGTATCAATACCCTTCTACAGAAGGGATGCCCACCCATGTCCTTTGGGAAGTGAGGAGCTTCATCACCAGCACAGCAGACGCCAGGCCGGCGCACCGGCGCTAAATGATCTTGACATCTTGCAATTGTAAGCCTTTTACACAATCGAGACCAAGTGGGACATGGAGCTAAATGAACAAACCCTAGTGCCCTGACCCTCGAGCATTTGGAAGCAGAGTTTTACAAGCAGGGATTTGCGAAATTTCCTCCATCAGATTTCCTGGCGTTGGGCTTGGCCCAGGAGCAGATTGATGGGCTGGTGGAGATTGGAAAGACCGAAGCTGCGCATGTCACCGCTCTTATGGCTGCGATTTCGGGTGCTGGAGCTACTCCCGTGTCACCGTGTGCCTATGATTTCAAATTCATAGACGCAAAGTCAATGGTTGCGACAGCGAAGGTGCTTGAGGCAGTAGGCGTGAGCGCGTAAGACTCCTTCATGCCTTGAAGTTACACATCCGCCCTATCCTAACATTTCGAGCAGATATCTCGGAGCAGCGCCACTTGTCACTGACAAGAAGATATTATCGGCGGCAGCATCAATCGTCACCATCGAGTCCCGCCATCAGACCTTCATCCGCACTGCTCTACGCGAGCCTCCCATCCCCCAGGCATTCGACGTTCCAATCGGCGCCCGTCAGATCTTCACACTGGCCGCCTCATTCATTACCTCTTGTCCCCCTGGCTCCTCATTGCCCCTCCAGGCATTCCCGTCCCTGAATATTGTTAACGCTGCTGACGTTAAGTCGGGATCTACCTTGACCCTTGCCGACACCACTGCGTTCCCTGACGGAACAACTTTCTGCTCGTTCACTGCTGGAGAGGCCGGAACATTGTTTGCCCCCTTCTCGAAGGGAGGTTGCACAGTTCCTCAGGGATTGGGCGGGGAGGTCTACGTAACGATTACATCGAGCAACACGGCATTGACAGACGACAAGATCCTAGCTGGGTATGTGCTCTATTTCTCTATTTTGATGTATGAAAGCTAATAAATAATTTTTCAGCCCTGCTGTCCTGTCCATGTGACCTGTTTTATAGATGTCGCTATTCTCGTTTTCGTTACTTATGATACCTCCCTTCCCCATATTTCCCGAACTATAAATTTTCTTTCGTGCTACTCCTGTACGGCATATAATATCAAGGCAAATTGTAATATTGGAAACAAAGAATATCATAAATTTTCGTTTCACCCTTTCCACTTTCCCGCCATCACCCTACTGCGCATGGGCAAACGTCGCAACGTAAAGCGCACCCCATCAATGATTTACCCCATCCTAAATCCACAACATGACGACAAACTCGGTGGAAATCATTGTCTTCGGGGTACGCGCGCACACGTGAACAACATCGGACCCGGGCGGGAGGACCCTGCACCAGATCTACCAGTACAAGGATGTAAGAGACTTCTAGTACTCGAGTACAAGTACCTATCATAATGCTTGTATCAGTCAATGGGCTGAATGTGAGACAATAACGGTAGTCTAGTCTACGTTTCGTGTCATGTCAAAGCAAGACACTGGCAGGGTTAGTAATTTTGGCGGCGGTGTGCCAGCACCTGCTGGATTGGGATCGGGTGGGTTGTTGTGACGGTGAGAGTTACAGTCCCTCATGGGGTCGTGACGAATATCAGGAGGTGAACAGGGATTTTCTGTTACCCTACTTTGACGAATTTGATTTTTTTTTACCCCTGTTGTAACCTTATTTTCATTCCATCTAGCCCGGTCAACGCCCGTTTTCGTCGCCCGCTGATATTCGTCACGACCCCATGAGAGGCTGTATAGGCCACTAAATTTTGGTACGAGTACTGTAGGGGAAGTAGGAGGGCGGGGGTGCGGGTAGAGGTGAGTGTAGACTTGGCGCACGGATTGTCACTCGCTATGGATAGCTGATATATTAGGAGGGGTTGGTTGGTGGATGGGTGAAAGTGAGGAGAGGGGATTGGCGGATCACGCTCTGCCATTGGTTTTTGTCCTCACTTGTGCTATTGGATCGATGGGGGGATTTGGTTTAGTTTGACTTGATTGAATGAGAGTGGCCCATGCTATGCCTATTGATTGTACTAGTACTATGGTGCTAGTTGCAGCTTCAACCAGATATATTACTCCGGTGTCGCCCACCCGGCAGCGACATTTTTTGCTCTGGCAAGTCAACTTTATCGAGTTGCGGGGAGTGGGGGTGAATTAGTGTAGGTACAGGAGTATAACACAAACACCAGACTAGCCATGCTTAAAGCCCATTCTACAAGTCAAGTGAAAAGAGGAGGAGAAAAGTCAAAAACGAAGGTATGAGAGAAGATAGCGAGGAACAAACATACATATAAAGTGAAGTGAGGTCAAGCACTCCAGTAAGCCAATCCAAGCAAATCAATGAAATCTCAACCCAGCCGGACCAATTCAACCATCCATCTCCTTAAATTGAAAAGGAAACTCTAGCTCTTGTGCTTCCGGCACTCGCACTCTCGTCGTGCCCAGAAAAGTCCACACTTTCCCCATTCTTCAGCTCCAGAACTTCCTTGAAGTGCCTACCCAGTGCAATCAAGTTGTCCATGTCCCCCCACCCAGCACCAGTGGTCCTAGTCCAGCAGCTGATCCTGGCAAACCCCTTGCGGATGTTAGCCACGACGCCCTGAACCTCACTCACTCCCTCCGGTTCCATGGTCTCGCCGATGGTGGCGAGAAGGACATCGAGCCATTGAGCATCAATGTCACGTCTCTCGCGAACCAGATAGGAGAAGCGGCCGCCGCATCTATTGCCTGGGTCTTCCCATTCCGGACGGATGCCGAGCTTAAAGAGCTGGTAGTCGGACTTGTTGGGGATGGTAGAGGGGGGAGGAACATTGTTCTTTGTAGGGTGTTAGTATGGAATTGAGGGGGTGTGCTTGGGGACGTACATAAATGGCCCAGAACCCTTCCACAGAATCGAAGGTTTGAATTTCCTTGAGGAGATCGGACCAGGATTCGCCCGGCTTAATGTGAGTATGAGTTAGTGAGTGCGGGGTCAGGGGAGAGGGCAAGAAGGAAGAATGAGAACAAACTTTTCCATATGACGGCTTGGTATACCACAAAGTCCACTTATTAGTCGATGGATGCTTAACATTGAATCTGACAGCGTCGTGGAAAACTGTAATTGTCTCTTCGCCCACTTCTCCCTCTTCTAGCTCACCCTCGAATTCCAAAAAATCTTCAACATGATGCGAGGATATAGTAGAGTTAGGTGTCAATGGACCTATGCTAGCTGGGGGAAGCCTAGAGTCGTCGTCGTCGTCAATTGTGTCAAGGTAGGCCCTATCTGTGGAATACCCGTCGCTAGAATTGATCGCCGTATTCTCATCAACGAAGACATCTGTGGATCCAATAATAAAGGGTTCGCCTTTAGTGTCATAGGGAGTTTTTTTGTGCTCAATGGCCTCTGGTATAACAAAGTTGTTGGCAGAATTGCCGGTGGAGAGTTCATTGCCCCCGTCATCGGGCCATTTTTTGGTGGGTCCAGGTGTAACAAACCCATGTATAGGCTGAACACTAGAAGGTACATTGTTCAATTCGCCGGTACTATCCTCACCAGTTTCCGTGGTAGCGGAAAAGTGATCTTCGCACTTAGCGGTAGAGTTGTCAACTTCAACATGATGGGCGTCATTGTCAATGGTTTCTGGCGTGAGGGGGCTCTCTGCGAGATTAGGACTAGTTTGTTGAATAGCGATGGGAAATACATGCTCGTCTGTGGAGATATCATGTTTATCTCCAGAAGCCGTATAAGGAGCTCCGGCTATACTGGTTCCAATCGTGGAGAGGTAGTCCACAATCCAGGTAATAGAAGATCGTTCATCAACTTTCTCATCCCCACTAGGTCCCTCCACGATAACCTTGTCATCTAGTCCAATAGAGCTATCTTCCTGAAAGACTTTAGCAGACTTCAGCTTGCCTGTAGGGGAGCTGTTAGTAAGAAGTTTGTCCTGGTTTTCGTTAATTTCAGCTTTGACGTCGCTGTCCAGCGGTTGGACAGTAGAGGCAGCGCTATCCGACTTGTCCGTTTCGTTCACATAGTGCTCGGGTTCTGCCGGGCTATCAGCGAGTCCGATTGCAAGTGGTTTATTGCTGGCGAACTTATTATCCGGTTGATCAAGTTCATCCGCCAGATTGGATGTCGAATGTTTAACTGTATCACAGGTGGTTCCTAATAAACTAGTTTCCAACGCAACATGCCCGACAGAAAGCCCTACTGTGCTAACTTCTGGCGCATCGATGGGTGACACTGGTTTGTCGCTAGAAGCACAATCGCCAACCCCGTCTGCTCCATTTTCAGTGATTCCCAATCTAATGGCACTATCCGGAGGCTCGAGCCCAACGCAATCATTAGTATCAGTTGCACTGTTGGTCTTCTTTTCAGGGGCAGCGAGCTTGTCCGTCAATTCAATGGCAAAAGAAGCATTAGGAGTACTCTCAGAATCACTTCCGCTACCTTCTAGAGTAGCAAGGTGTTCTGGAAGTTTGACAGCACTAGTTTCCTGATTGGCGTCTGTAGATTCGGGAGACATGGTTGAGGTTTGGAGGGCAGTGATCGGCGGAGTATGTATAGTTGCACTGATAAGCGGTGATGGCAACGAATTTTTTGGTGGAAGTATAGGAAAAATATTGACCGCGGGAGAAGTGAAGTGGTTGTTAGACTGGAGGGAGGGGAGCGATGAAGGGGGAGGGGAGGAGGGGGGAGAGTTAAGTTAAGTCAAGCTATGTCAAGCAAGCTGTATATCTAGAAGAAAAGGCGAGTCAATTGGCGAAGGGAAGAGAAGAGCTGGGATAAGGAGAGGGTAACATATGTTCGAAGGGGCATCAAACTTAGGGTTAATGTGAATTTACACGATCACGGCGATGGATGAGGTCACCGGTGGGCGTGATACTGCAGGGAACTCAAGGTTTAGCATGTACCGCAGAGCCCCTTGATAAACAGCAGTTAAGCTTCCAGCATGCAGGTCACCGGTTAACTGCATAGGGGGTGATATTAGCGAGGATTTTAAGGTTATTGTATAATATTATTAACGTGTTGGGCCCGGAAATACCTAAGTACTTAAGTCAGAGGGGGGGGGTGAATCAGCCAAAACCCACTAAAAAAAAAGAGACAGAAATCTGAAAAATCACAAATAATGTCCAACCCAGGAAGGGGGGATACTACACGAGCACGGGAGGCATTCCTGGTAGCGCACTAGTTTAGATTTGCCCTTTCGTGAGCAGGATTCAGAGGTCTGATCCAGAAAAAACCCCAGCAGTGAGGAATTGAGCAAAATTTATATACAAAACAATTCACCTTTTCACCTCCCTGTCCAATACGTTGCGTTGTCATTTCCGGGACTCCTCTGCATACCAGTGATCAGCAATCGCATACCGTGCTGCTGTCAGTGACTTTATCCATTCACACCCGTCTAGACTCTAGACCTTTCTACTACTACCAGTGCACTATTGTAATTAGAGGAATACCCAGAATCTTGGGAGGGATCCCGTAATAGCTTGAATTACTGCATTACTTATTGGGTGCACCTTTCCGCCAGCTTCGAATTGCCACCTATCTAGCAGGTGTCGGGACTTCCAGTATCAGGATTCTCAGCTGAATCGTTTCTGAATGACCTCTTGTGACACTGAAGCCTTTGGTTTCACCTGTGTTATAGTGCCAAGTCGACATGCCAAAACATTTTGTTTCAGGATCATCCAATACAGTATAATGTACAATTCTCCTGTCAGTGAGTTGTTCATCGCCTTGAAACGAATCAGAACTGTAGCTTATAAACTACATCACTGAATCAAGATACCTGTAAACTCAGAGACTCAAGCATCAAGAGCATGGGAAAATATGCCCTATCCAATGCTTGGAGCATATTGGATTATTGCTCAAAGTGTAATAGTACTTTAAATGCCGATACCGTGACACCTGTCAACTGCTCATACGAGATAGACTATTGTGGGGGTCTCGGAACTGAGCGGGCCCAGAACTACTGCAGGGGCTCTTATTAAGCTCAGCGACAACCTTTGTTTCGCCAGGGCTACTACAAGGACATCTGTACCGTACATTTATCAACCCCGCACATACCCCGCGAGGTAAATCGCTTTACCATAAAACAAACTGTAAACCCCAGCCATCATCATCCGACATCAGCAAGGTTCAGTTGATCCCTGTACCAGTGATTGATATCCAGTATGACCGGTGGGTGACCCTCCCGTTTGCCTGCTGATAGGAATACAAGCTAATAGTAACAGGCGGTACGTTCATTCCTGGTGGATTGGCCGCAAATATACTAAACAGCCTGCTGGATAGCTTCGCTTTGGTTATGTCCTCCGAGAGGAAGTCTTATCGAGGCTGCTCTCCAGAAGCTCATAACTGAAAATATTCCACCCCACTTCAGTGATGAGAAGGTACCGGCCTTCCGCCCGCACATGACGATTACCTCCGACATCCCGGACAGCCTGGACCCCGAGGAGGTCTTGAAGAAGATTTCCCTGAGGGGTTTACCGGAGGTTAGCTTCAAGGAGCTTAATATCGGGTAGGCTTCTTTTCAAGGGATGGGTTTGGGGTGTGTGTTGAGCTCTTTAGGAAAACCTACTACATTCGTGGAACTCTACATTTGGAACGCACCGCAGAAATCGTTGACTTAGCTAGGCAATGCCGAGGATTGTTTGCTAACGGTGGGACGGAAGAGGAGGCTGTGGATAAATGGGAGAAGGAAGTCTTCACGCCTCATGTTTCATTGGTATATTCCGCCATGGATCCGGTCCCGGACAACATACGTGCGGCTATCGGGCGAGACCTCGAAGAGGCCAACGTTGGGGTTCTGCATTGGAACGGCCCAAAGGGGGGGATGAGGGGCTGGAGGGGTGGTAGCATTGCTTTGGTAGTGGTTTTCATCCTACTATAATTGGTGGCAAAATATTCTGACATTTCTGACAGGTCTCAACTCATAAACCCATTGAAGAGTGGGAGACCATGGCCGAGAGGGTGCTATAGCAGCCTTCAACTGGCTCAAGGAGCTCCTTTCTTGTTTGGGTAGGACTTTGTAAGCTAGCTCGTTTCTACAGTCCACTCTCTAGTTATTTGAATTAGTAACGCTCTTATTTGCAGAACTCCTGCAGCTCTTATATGAGCACTGCAAGAGTAAATCGAGAGCCACGCTTTAGAATACGTAAGCCTTTATTGGTACAACCACACAATACATAAAATCTCACCCCAGAACCCCAGGCCACTGATACACCCCTGCCTTCCTCCATCTCCATCTAGTGTCAACGTCAAAATAGTCATCGATCCCTGCCTCACTCGTGGGATTGAAAGGAATTTCTCTAACCGGTAATTATTCTCTAGAACATCTGTAGAGTTGGCATCCGTATCACTGACAGAGACCCCTGGAAATAGGCTGTTGAGCCAACAAGGCCTGTGCTTGAGTTTGCGAGATATTGAGTACCCCTTCCGAGCGGCTTCCTAGAATTCCGTCCATCAATGGAATCGGGGTTTACATAGAAACGCACGACGCCCACTTCCGGAGGCCTGACAGGGCGAATTTAACAGTAGCCTCAGCTGCTATATCCTAGCCCAATCCGGCCAACAGTTCTGGCTCCACTATGCTATCTTACAGTCACTATCGTTCCAGGCAGCTAGTATTAGATTTTACGTTAATGGTCAAAGGATTGATGCCCCATTTCTTTCGATACAGCAAGGCCCCGAAAGTCCTAAAATTCAGTCAATAGACTCCATGATAACTTCCAAGTATGTACAGGAGGCATGCAATCGAGGCAGAAGCCCGGGGAAGACCTAGAAGCGGAATGCGTTCTTCACATTGGTTATAATCTCAAGTCATTCTGCGAAGGCAGTGGTGAGCCAAGAACAGGCGCTCGGATATGGCAAAATTGAGTGCAGGGTATATCGCGGAGAGAGGCTACTGGGTTGTGTCCATGCGGTTGATTCAGAGGTGTTTGCTCCCCTACCGTCCGAACCATATCGGGGGTTTCTGAAAGGGCGTCATATTTCCCGTGCTTCGCGAGTTGGAACAAAAATTGAAACAACCCCATAGAGAAGGCTTGTTGTCAGAAGTATCGACCTAGAGGAAGCACCTTTTTCTTGGTCCAAGCTCCATTATTGCTCACGAGATTTAGAGTATCTAGAGCAAGAAATCCAAGGTTGGAAAGTCCGGGCAGCATTCGACGCTTAGAGAGAATTTTTGCGGGTGGTTCGCCCCGCAACACCCAACTGCCCCCCCCCTTCGCCAAACATGAGATGCTGAAATGCGCCCAGAATTCCGGAATCAGACTCTCCGAGCCTTATTGGCTCGCTTGAGATCACCATTCATTAACTCGAGAACGAGCTTGCAGAATTATAGCAAGCTGGTGTTGGGAATTACCCGTTCCTTGCCAACCTATGCAAGGAAATTCGAAAAGCCAAGGAGAATGCGGGGGAAATGCGGGCAAGTGCACGATGGAATAATGGAACATTGCGGGTGTCTGCTCAAGAAGACTCATCGGACGACGATAGGAGTCCCTCCCCCGAGGACGGTGTTCCCCAGGCCGGTTGCAAAGAAAGAAGAAAATAAAGATAAATGAGCGAGCCTAGGTTTTTGACTATGGCACATAGGAGGAAAAGAGGCAGCAGGGTATTGGAGCGACTGTTTCGGGCAGCCTAGAATACATTGAATTGAACCCAACAAGAGGCAGTACTTCTCTCTTCGAAGCAGGATATAAGAACATCTTGTAAGCTCATTCAATGACTCACCCGGTCCTAGCACCTATCGGTATTTCTCCCACTTGTGCGAGGGAGCGATTCCTCGAGTCCCATGGACTGTACAGTCGAGTGATAATATGTGATCAGCAGTGGTGGTTACCGATATGCCACGAAGGGACCACCTGTCGGTTTGCCCTTAGATAAATAGCGGCAGTAGGAAGCGTAGAGGTAAGGCTGATATGGGTTCCCACAAAGCGCGAAAGTGAGTGACACATGATCACATCTCTCGGCTACCGAAAACTACTGAGCGATCAAAGGCGTAAATATTTGATGATCTGTCCAGATTTTCGCGGCGATTGGGGCTGAGCTGTAAGCGGAAACGAGGCAAAAATCCTGCCGACTCGGGATTCTCCCCGTGTAGATGGGAACACAAAGCTCCAGGTGACTTGCATGATTCGTACAAGAGTACGAAATACCGGTGCACGGCTCGCAACCAGGGTATCAGGCCTCAACCACAAGTCAATGATCGCAAAGGCGCCCAGTCGTTTTTTCACCCGCCCGTGCTTGCAGCTCCCACCATCGTTGGTTCCAGCCTCCTCTTCCTCTCTCTCCTCCTCCGCCTTCGTCGTCCTGGCCCAGCAGCAGGACCGAAGTTAAACTTGAAAGGGGAAATCCCTGGCCTAAATAAGAGACCACACCCTCGCCAAAACACATGCTCGACAACGCTTACCTCACCTTGCTAGCCGGCCACGCGGCTCCTTGAGTCGATGAAGTGGGTGAACAGTGATGTGGGGAGTTGGGTTGGTATTTTGCTCATGCACAACTTACCCTACTCGATATTATGCATTGCTCTGGTTGGGCTGGTTTTTGAAGTGTCCAATTGCGAGTGAACATGTTGTTATGCACCGTACTGTACTCGTATGGCACTGTACGGTACGAGCGCTCGAGTACTGTACAGTGGACCGGAATTTTGTGAGCGGAGACCCGGTGTCGGAGCGGGACGTACCGTATCACCTTGCTAATCGATAGACTATCATTCTCGTTCCGGTATTATAGGAATGAGGGTAAAGAAGAAGGGAAGTGGGCAGAATCAGATGTCCCCACCGATGTGGTGGGTTATCGCCAAAGCTTTCCGAATTCCCATCCATCCATCTAGCAGTCCTCGTAGCTGGTAGTCCGAAGCCCAAGATAGTAGCATGTTACCCAGAACCCCGGCTTCCCTTCCCCTCCCTAACGCGCGAACGACTCCTAAAATATGATACCAGTGATCCCACCATCGACGGCCGGGTCTGCCCGTAAGGGGGTCCGGCCCCACATCTGGGAATGAGATCATCATACATTTTCGTCAGCAACAGAGCTTCAACTTAGCACCACCACCATCGCCAGCACAATAATATTATTGTATCGTAAATATAAAAAACAAAAATACACACGGTTCAAATCTTATCGCATCCGACCCACCTTACCTGCGCCCACCTACCCGGTCCCCCGGCAACACGATGGACCTATTAAGCGTATTGACGAGTACCGCCCGCACGCTGCTGCTGTCGCCAGCACTATTCATACTTAGGCTTGCGATAGCGGTGCTTTTGCCGGTGATTATCATCGGGAATTACTTGACCAGCTTGGTATTCGGCATGCTGAGATTGCCGTTCGTGGTGTTTTCGCGGTTGCAGGTTTCTACCCCTCCTCCGTGCCCCCTCGCCCCCGTATCTGTCGTATCGCATCTAGATCTCGGGCATGCAGGAGATGGATGGGTGGATGGATGGGTGAAATAAATTAATGATGGATATGCATCAACAGGAGTTATACGTCTTTTGCGGCGTCGCTGCGGTCATCGGTGATTTCCCCCTCGCCTCTAGAAAACAAACCAACTAACCAGCCCAATAGGAATATCCACGGGAGCAATCCTAGGCCTGGCAAGCTACTTTCTCACCGACACCCTAATCCTCCGCGACGAGGCCGCCACACCCAGTGCGCTGGGGCGAGCAGGGCTCAAAAATGAACGAATAAGGAGTGCGACGAAGAATACTACTACTGCTCCCACTACCGGCACGGTGAATACGAAGGTGCCTTCGAGGGTACTTTTCCCACAGCCTATACCCACAATACTCGAGGAGGAGGATGAGGATTCACCGTTTTTGGTTGGCGGTAGTGGCGGGAAGCGTAGGGCGGGAAGGGTGAAGAGGACGATCGGATGGTCGAGTGAGGATGGGGAGGAAGAAGGCGAGAGCTCTGGATAGGTAGGTAATGTAAGTTCTCCGTACGATGTGATGCAGGGACGATAGAGGAGGCGTGATCGGATAGACGGATGGGTTCAGATGGGCTGTGCTCAGTTTCTCTCATCAAATTTTCTTATACTCGAGTAATTGGAATTCGCAATGGGCCTGGTTTGTGTTTGCCCCGGTAGAAGTGTTGTTTTTCTATTCCGCAATCTAGCCCTGGTGTTGCCGCTGGCCGGGGTTTCTAGTCTATTGTGCATACATATGTCCGCCCGAATCATCAATGGTATTCATCCTTATCCTTCTCGATAACCTCAATCACTTTGTTCTCCCTTCAGTAAGTTACGGTCCAAAATCCTTCCCGCCTTCAAGGTCTCACCTGCCCTTCCTCTTCTCTCGGCGAACCAGCAACTCGTTCAAAGTGCCAGCGCAAAGAAACGCCAGGTAGACGCCGCGATAGGCACACACGCGGATGACGTGTTTTTGTTTGTTTTTTCCCTGCCTGAACGAAAAACGCCCTACGATACGAGATGGGCAGATTGGTCGTGTGCTCAAAGCGAAACTCCGCGTCCAATTTGTTGGGGGGGGGTAAACTCGCAAACCCCAGCAACACAGTTCGAGCGAGGAGAAAGAAAGAAAGAAAGAAAGAAAAAAAAAAAAAAAGTCCCGCAAGGCGACGAGCTGTAAGTTATTTGGTGAGGTAAGTGTTCAGCAGGCTGCTTGCCCACCGCGCTGCTGGTATTGAATTGCAGTTATCACGGGTATGATACAAAGGCGGAATAATAATAATGGTTTCGAGGATGGCAAATTCTTGATGTTTTCGGATACCGGTAAAATCACTCGGGTTCCTCGGCTTACGGTACCGGTGCTGTGTAGTACTCGGTCACTCGAGCACCGCACCGGTATTGTGTGATACTTGCGAGAGGTGCTGGGTTCGGGGATTGAGTGAGGGAGGGGAACGAAAGAAGGGATTCTTAGACTGTTTGTTTCGTGGGGGTTCGTTCGTATCGCAAGCGAATCCATACCCTATCTGTGCCGTGGTGCTGTCCTCGGGGAGAGGATGATGCTCAAGTGCAGTACTCGTACAATACCCCTTCGTCTGTACTCGCATTTGTCGCCTTTTTAATGCTTTAGAATATTCCGAGATTAGAAATAGCTCAAGTGTCGCAATCGCAGAGATATTTTCTACTGGTCGGGTCACAGCGAGAGCTCCATGGTCATAGACTACTACCGGTACCTTGGGTAAAGATCTGAGGTCACCCATGCCACTAACCAAGCTGCGAAATCTGCGAAATTCGCACGCAGATTGGAGGATGGACACTGGTTGATCCAGATCCGAAAAAGGAAGCCAAACCTCCAAGTACCTACCGTACCTTGCCGGTACGGGACTGGCTCGTCAGCCACCCTTTCCTCAATGATCTGCACTCTTCCTGCCCTGCTAAGCACTTGCATCGCGCCCTCTGCATTAGTTATGCAGCTTTATCACCTCGCAAGCAGAGCCCCGCCTCCTGCTCGAGCACTCGAGCACCGGGAGATTTATCATTTGTTCGTTCTCTTCTGCAAAAGCAACTACCACAAGTAATATATGATATGATATGATAGTATAAGTGCCCTACCAAACAGGAACGAGTGCAGGTGGTTTTAACTGTTTGCTGTATGGTACTTTTGACCTAGAATGATACGCTAACTTCTAGCACTAACTAGTATTTACCTCAAGACCTCCAAGACAACAAAACATGTCTTCCCTCAAATACTATTATTACCTCTCCACTCTCCCACTCAGACTAAATCCTCATAAACATCCCCCCACTATTGATGACGTTGATTGAACGAAATACAAGCACAACTCTTCACAATTGCTTTCCATCCCTCTTCCTCTTCCACTTCCTTTCCCTCCCCCTTCCTTCCCCCTCTCCTCCCTCCTTTCTTGACCCCTCCTTACCCCCTCCTATTTCGCCCGCCACGTTACGGGGGCCTTGTGGGAAGAAAAGAGACCCAGCCGCAGCCTCATAACAATAAGCCCTCATAGTCACGGAGAATAGCTTAAAAATTCCCCCGGCATTCCTCAACTCCACCCCCCGATAACCTGAAACAACAACAGCAACGACAACAACGGCATCCCGTCTCTCCTGCACGAGCGACGTTGGCTCGAACAGCTGTTCCCGTCATCTCCTGCCATCCTACAGGACGGGCTCTGTCATCACCACCGTCGACGTTGCCCTTGTTTCTCGCCTCTCCGTTCCTCTAATTAGCTTCATGCCATTTTTCTCATCTCATCCCGACCTCGCTCGCCTGCCCTACTATCTGCCACCCACGATTGCAAACTTACTTTTTACCGTTACCCTGCTTCCTTCTATCCCGCACCCTCAAATCCACTCTCACACCCATGTTTCTCCTGTAGCCATATATTTTTCACTCCTACCTACGCAACACCTACCCTCGCAGTGATCCCCATATTATACCACACACACACACACACACACACACACACACACACACACACACACACAAACATACATATACCTACACCACGCCGCTCCCCCGTCTGCCCAATCCTAGCAATGCCAGAGGATTGTGGTCGGCTGCTATCTGTCCTTGCATTTTATGTTTTTTCATGCATTTGCTTCCGTGATTCAAGCAAACGCCGTAAACCTAGTCGGGATGCGCAGAGCAATTGGAAAGAAGAGATTGAGAACGGTCCATCATTATTCCGCCGTCGCGATTGTTCCTCTCAGTCGTCATCCCCGCGTGGCCAGAGTCCGGCGTTCGGCTTTTACAGCGGTCGAAATGATGTCTATTCGGTCCCTAGCACGGCGGATAGCGTGGATACCGAGCATCTGGAGAACCCATTTACCGTGATGCAGGAGAAGAGGTCCAAAACTGAGAGGATTACGACCGTTACTGTTACACGATTGCCCAGGATTCACCCGCCTGTTAACGAATACCATCCGCCTGTCGTTTCTGCTCTACCTGGTACGAGAACGGATACTGCTTGGATGAGATTACCACCGCCAACGGCTAGGGCTATGAGGGCGATTAATCGAGAGACGCACAGTCGGAGGGATAGTGTACGCGATAAGTGTGGTTCGGCCAACGATGCGACCAGCGATATTCACCGATTGGAGAGTCAGTCAATTGTGGGGAACAGGTCGGAGGAGTGGAAGATGGTCGACACTTTGAAGCAGGCAAAGAGCACGGACTTGAAGTCTGAGGACGCGATTATAAAAAAGGATATGCCAGAGGAGGAGGAACAGCACCGGGTTCCGGAAGCTCCCCCGGAGGAGCACTGGCTCAAAAGACGAAGGGTGTTTACCAATCTCCCGGAATTGAACGGTAGACGGTCAGTGGACATCGATGGAGCCATCAAATTCGACCAGGAGTCCCTGTACCGCGCGACCTTTTCAGAACCTACGGAAACTATTCGCCTACCCGCACAGGTCCTTACAAGGCCTTATCCTCTCCGTTCAATGTCCGGTGGCCCCGACAGTGATTTCTACTCAGATTAAACGCTGCTGAGCTCGCTCTTTTCTTCCTCCTACTTTCTTGTGCAAAATACCCCCAACCCCCACGGGAGTCGGCAAATAAGGAAACAGTGGTGGAAATTCAGATTACGTGTTCATACGAGTGGCGTAATCTGCTTTTTTTTGTTTCCTTTTGACTTGCATTTTCATCACATCATTTACTTTCTCTGGTCGTGGTAAAGAAAGTTACGTTCTACAGCTGTCTTATCGTTTGCACCTTCTTCTTCTCCCTTACGTTATCCATACATTGATTTGGTTCTCCTTTGTTTTCTCTTTTTGGGCTTCCTTTTAATGTTGGGCATGGCGTTTGGGTTGGTTCTTTTTTTATCTATTTTACCGCACTTCACGTGGTTTGGGTTGGTTACTTGCTCGGTTTGGGGTTGGTTTGATCATTTGCGTTTGCTTGTTTTGCTCCTTTTCATTCCTTTGATTCCTTTTGTTTTTTCGTGGTGTACAGTTTTTGCTTTGCCTTGCGCTCTTTCAGTTCGACTGGGTTTGATTGGTTGATAGATAGACAGTAGCTTAGATCGTCAACCTGTTTCGGCCGTTTCCTCCCTTCCCCTCAGTATTCGGTGGTGAGTAGAGGTGGCATGGCAATGATATTACTGGAATCGATGGCTAGTCTTTGTAGATACATAGTGAGTTGAGTCGGTTGAAGGGAATATATAGCTGCTTGAATGTTGACTTGATTGGGTACACACCGGGGCGGTGATGATTTGCGAGTGATTTTGGGTGATCTGTAGCGGGATGTCTCAACCCTAATCTTGGCTTTAGCATGGGCCATGGGTTTATCACTCTTTCTTTTCTATCATAGCCACTTTTGCAGAGCCTGCTGCAGGATTTGTGAGTCGAGCTTTACCTCCCCAATCGAGCTCGCGATTTTCGAAGGCATCCAGACACCCCGAAGCCAAGGACCTATGTTGGTGGGCCGTGACATTAAGGTGCCCGGATACTAATAAAGTCAGCGGGAACCGCCCCGCTCGTAAAGTTCCCAACCCTTCATGGTTCCCCAAGAGCAATGCCTGCTAACAGAAGAACAACCGGATATACGAGCAGCTGTTTTCGGGTGTGCCTCTGGCGGTATTGTAAAAGTTTTTCCCGATTCGTCCGGCGCTGTATAATAGAAAGAGAGGACCAGAGGCGCATTTCCAGAGGCTCCTGGTGCTTGGCTTGGTATGAGGATTTTGTGGACGAGGCTGTACTATAACGTTCTCGAGCTATGATACCTCATACCAGGGTCTCGAGAACCTTCCAACTAAGCAGAATGGGATGGGGGTTTCCCATAGCCCAACTTCATTAAGACTTGTTTCCAAAACAAGCCCATCATTGTTGTAGATTAAGTAGGCAAAGAGCGAGGCCAATGAAGCAAGGGCCTGGAACAGAGAACTCCGGGTCAAAGAAAAGAAAAAAGTGGGTCAATTCGATGGAGAACGTATGTCCTTCCATTGTGTTAACTTGTGTGGCAGAGACAGCTGTACTTATACCCCCAAGAGGTATCTATACACTGAACCATAAGCCCCAACACCCCATGCTCGTTGTGCTTCCATCACGTTGAAGCGATCTTACCAACAATCATTTAAGCGTGAAGCCCGGGTGATCACTGATGATCAGAAACAACCATGGTGGACGCTTGAATTGCCGCCGTGCCATAAATCCCAATAAACCCCAGTAAACAGCTCAGCTTTCCACCTCCGGGAATTTTCCCCAATCAAACTATCGGTGGCGCCCAAGTCGGGCTCTGATGTACAGTACCGAATCCGTGCAAAAGCAGGACTGGTAACCGGGGCATTGTGGGACAGGACCCTAACCCTCCCGTTGCAACTAGTAGCGGGGCAAAAAAAAAGGCAGCCACCCCGACGCCCCACCATCTCAAACGGTACTGTACCCCTCTTCTCTCCCTTTCTTTCTACCGAACTCACCAGGAGAACTGCTTTTCTCGAAATTCTTAACGAATCCATCTCGCTTGCTACACAACCCCCTTTCTTTCTTTTTCAACCTCACCCTACGCGAGTCCTTTTTTATATCCTTTGATAGATAAATACCTCGATCGCTCACAATGGGTATTACTGAGGCTCGTTTGACCGGTTCGTTTTCTCCTATCCACCCCACTGCAACCTATCAGTCAAGTGTTACGGCACGTGTGAGTCGACTAACGAAATCAAAGACCTGAACGGCAAGCTCGAGACGAGAAGCTACATCGTGGGTCACGCTCCATCCCAAGCCGACGTTGTCACCTACAAGGCACTCTCCGAAGCACCCGACGCGGACAAGTACCCCCACGCCGCGAGATGGTACAAGCATATCGACTCCTACCAGAGCGACTTCTCCAGCCTTCCCGGTGATGCCTCTGCTGATGTTTCTTCCTACATCCCCGAAGCCACCACTTCTGCCGCTCCCGGTGCTGAGGAGGAAGAGGATGAGATTGACTTGTTTGGGTCTTCAGATGAGGAGGTTGATGAGGAGAAGGAGGCCCTTACCAAGAAGAGGTTGGAGGAGTATGCTGCTAAGAAGGTGGGTTTCCTTATCTACCTTTATTGTTGCCGTTGCCGGGAGTTTTTTATTTTTTATTTTTCGGCTAATCGAGTGGAATAGGCTGGCAAGACTAAGCCTGGTAAAGTGCTTGCTATCCCCCAGCTGGGAGGATTGTTACTGATTGATATTAGCGGCCAAGTCTGTTGTTACCATGGAGGTAAAGCCGTGGGATGACACTACCGATATGGTTCGTTTCCTCGTTTCGCCTTGAGTGATTTTCATACTGACTTCTCAATAGGCTCAGTTGGAGAAGAACGTTAGAGCGATTGAGAAAGGTAAGGTTTATTATTTCCAGTTTTTGGTGAATAAACTAACTGTTTACAGATGGGCTTGTCTGGGGAGCTTCCACTTTGGTCGCTGTCGGTTTCGGTATCAAGAAGCTGCAGATTAACTTGGTTGTCGAGGATGAGAAAGTCTCTCTTGACGATCTGCAACAGGAGATCGAGTGTGACGAGGACCACGTCCAGAGCACTGATGTAGGTCCCTTGCATACCTCGTATACGCACGTTACCGTATTGCTGACAGCAGGGGACAGATCGCTGCTATGCAGAAATTGTAAAGTGCCGGTGGGTGTTTTATCACGGAAGTCGTCTAGACCATGTCATATTCCAAGTGGAACCTAGATGATCAAAAAAATGAAATATATTTTTGCACGGACGACCGAACCGGCAAATTGGGTTTTGAAGGTCTGAATGTTTGTGAGGTGGTATCTATTGCAAACGCTTGGGCCTGTATTCTACCGGCTTGATTGGGACCATTTTGAAGAACCCCCAATGCCATATCGTGTGATACAGTACAGGGTGAATCTGACATCCATAACCCATCCCATCTTATCCATCCATTAGCCACCCATCCAGCCCAATCCAATCCATTCGATCCATTAAGCGTTTTGAGAGGAAGAACTCTCCACTCCACCCTCAACCCACTTGGCAAACTCGGCCCGCTTAGCCTATCCCACAACCAAACCATCAATTAGCCCATCAATCCCCCCTCAGCTCAGCCTCAACCCCGGGGGAAAGGCAAAAAACAAACAAACCCTAATATCCAGAAAGCCTACTCGCTCCTCCAGATAGCCAAACTGCCCACACCCCTTCTCCCGCTCCAGCAACCCGCTCCACACGCTCCAGGAGATGGGCTTCAACTCCTCGCGGTTGCCGAGCACGATACCGAAGCACAGCAGCACCACCGAGACCAGCGTCTCGATGGCCACGTCCAGCGGTAGCGAGGTGGTTGGCGTTAGGAGGGAGTGCTCCTGCGCGGAGTAGCAGCTTTTTTTTTTTCCGAGAGGGTTAGCTTGGAGGGGGATGAAGGGTGCGGACGGGGGTACGAACGAGTGGATTAGAAGAAGGGTCGAGAGGGATATTAGTGCTTTTGAGGCCATTTTTATTTCCCTTCTTTTCGACAATCGCCGGTGGTGGTTTTTTTTGTGGGTCTTCTTTCGGTTACTGGTGAGGGGTGTGGATTTGGTGATGGGTGATTTAGTAAGTAGGTGTCAGGTACTGTACAGTACTCGGGCACATCGTGGTTAGAGTCCAGGGGCTCGTTATCTCAGTGATTACCCGGCTTTTGTGTGTGGTCACTTGGTGTCACTCGGTGTTGGGACTTGGTTAAATTACTTGCGTATGATATTGGAGTAGGGTTTGCGGTATGGTATGGCGGCGGATGCGGTGGGCGTAATGCTAGGTTATAGGATTTCACTGGTGTATTTATGGAAACGTGTAGCATGGTGGTGGAAGGTTGTGGGCGAGGTAGATTTTTGTGGTTTGGGCTTGTATTTTAATCTCCGATTTACAGCGGCTACCTTCATAATAGGGAAGTTCTGTAGGGGGCCGGGGACATGAGCTGAAGTTCGGGGTGCTGAGATATTTATCCTGGCCCTCAGAACTTCTTTTCCTCTATGCGCAGACTGGGCCGTTTCTGACACGAGGCAACGTTCAAGCTCAGGTTCACACACAGCAGAGCCACTGTATGAGAAGGGAATAGTACGTTAATTGCTTTAAAAATAAAAAATAAATAAAAATCCTGTGTTGGGACAAACAGGCAGAAGAAATCGTGGGAATGCCGTGACTCTAGGAGATAGCAAAAGAATGAGGGGTGGCGTAAAGTGTCGTGAATGCTGTACTCGGCTCCTAACCAGTTTCCTAACCAAGTTCCGTCCGTAAGGTCTATCAACCCAAAACAATACAATTCCTGTCGCCCGTTCCCATCGTTCGTATCCTTAGGACATAAACCGCGTCGTAGTGGTGTTCAACAGTCCGCCACTCGGTATATAGAATCATGGTCGCCGGTCCTGTATATCCCCTGCCAAAGGCCGGAGCCTAATAATCATGCCGAAATGCCACACCCTTGACACTCATCGGGCATATCAATGCTCGCCCAAACACTCCGCACCTGACAGGGCCGTTGAAATAGATACCCGGAACTGCAGTGCTTCCCAAAGATATACCTGACGTGACCGCAGGTCCATACGTGTTTGTAATACAGGCACATTATCGTTCGATTCGTGTGTGTTTCGTGTTCGTGGAACCGCGAAGACGTGCGCGTGTGTGTGCAGGTGGTGATGCAGAGCTCGGTCTAGGTGTGAACATCGAACCTTCTTATAAACATCTAGAAGGTTGCTTCCAAAGGTTAGAAAGCGCGGAGTGCAACGTGGAGTACGATCTGTGGAAGCTATGCTGCTGTCCGCTCCGGGCCCTCCACCCTGATCTCCATGCTTAACCCAGGAAACTCCGGCCATCTGCATCCCCTGGGTTGCCTTGGGCAAGGGAGTCAAAACGCAGAGAGACACTTTTCAAACCGCCATTCGCTGTGAGCTTGTTCGGGAGCACGCAGAATGCACGGCCTCTCTGGTGGAAGAGCGTGTGGTGCTGGGCAAGAAGTTTGATGCAAGATACTCTATCGACGGAGGGGTTTGACAGAGGATTTGGGGGAAGTAACATCACTCCGAAACATCTTCGCGGGTAGAACTTCCTCCTAGCGTGTATTTGTATTGCGGTTATGGTTCACCTTTCCCTTACATCCTTAGGAGTACTGTGTCCTGGACACGTCGGCTTGGAGAGAATTTGTCTTCAGACTGACGTTTTCAGGTGATGGAAAAGGGATGGATATTCCCATCACGTCTGATTGATCGGGGGTTCTGGGGTGGCTGAAAATGGTGGGGGTGGCGTGGGAGTGGAGAGCCAGGTTCCTGGGTTTGTCCTCCATTGAGATGATGTCGGCATCGGAATGTTGAGAGTAAGAGGATAGCGGTGAAAAGTAGGTCCCCGATAATTTGGACAAAGGGGAGATTGGCAAGTTTCTTATGAAAGCGTTACTCGAGTACTCACGATGAGTTTTTGTTAGTTCCGAGATCGGCAGAAGCAAAGCCAACTCCTTGTCTGGTTCAGCAGATCTTGATTGCGCCAGAGCTATGGTAATCGTCATCACGGCAGATTTGGAAGTTGCTTTTTGGAGGACAATAACAATTGTGAGGTTTGTGCGGCGGTCTGTACTCGAGTAGGGCCCAACGCACAACCTCAGTCTGCTGTGTCACCTTTGCTATCCATGGGCCGAGGCACGACACAGTGAAGCCCTCGAGTATAGGAGCATAAGCCTCCCTTGGAAGCTTGGATAGGGTACCGGTACTCGAGTACTTCAGCGAGTGGCGATATCATACAAGTAAGGATCCTGTGCCGCACCCTTTGCTCGTGCTGGGATGTTACCGATGGGCTGGGGGAGAGAGAGGAAAAGCATGATAATATGATACTCACAACCCGGGAAGGAGGGGGAGCGAGGAAGAATGGAAGCCGGAGCTGTGGGTTAGCGAAAGTGTCAAAGTGGGGAAGGGAGGATGGCTCAGAAAGCTGGGCCTGATTCGCCCGGCTGTGCGTTTGACCTGAGCCTGAAGTATGATACTCGTAGGGTGTTCTGGCCCCGCACCCGAGTGCGGTATCATACTACCGGTATATTGCAAAGTCTGGGATGGGCAACTGTCACATTTGTGAACACAACTGCTATTGCATATGGGCAAAAAATCAGCCGGAGCCTCAGGATTCTGGTGGCATGCAATAGCAGTCTCGTTCTCAAACGTCAGAGAATTACGAGTACGGTACGGGAAGAAAAGTGAGCTTGCTGTCGAGCTTATCTCCTTTGTGTTTATCCAAAGGAGAAGTGGGCCCTGCGAACCTAGGATTATTGCGGGTTTATGGGAGACTGTCTAAAGTCTCCCGTTGAGCAGGCCGTAGAGGGGGCAGCCTTTCTATTCCACCCTCTCTGTGTACGGTACGGTACTTTGGTAGCGAAGTTGTCACAGAGGTGACTCCTCAACCCTTCGTCAGGTTTCACAGACAAAGTACCGGCGCCGAGAAGTGCTATTGATTGGGAGGGGGAGGTGGTGGACTTTGATCACTTTGAAGGTCAGATGGATGGGGCTCTCGAGAAGTGTGTACCGCACGAGTATGATAGAATATTGTGCCAACGCATCTGTGGCTTGGATCAGTTTGAGGGTTGTGCGGGAGTGGCAGAAAATGTCAGTGATTATCTAAGACATTATCCAATACAGTACGGCATAATATCATACAATCGATGGGAGCGCCATACCGGTAACTTAAGCTTGATTATGGTAATGAAATTGGAAAGTTACAACACATCTTAATAAGTCTGGCAAAGCACACCTCCCATCACTGCTTGCAGCTTGCATTATGGAGAATACCGGTAATGCATCGAGTTAAGCAGGCGCCCGAATTTTTTTTTTCCCCTCTCCCTTCCTCTTCCTTGGGAGAAAGAGAGACTGAAAGAGAGACAGAGCCTTCCACCAAACACGTATCCCGTCACCCACACTTCCAACCAGCCTTAGTCTATTGATCCATGCTACCGTATTCCGACTTTTGGATACATAATCTACCAGTACCGCACGCCTCATCAGTCCCTCCATTTCTTACACCCACCCCCGTCCCGATTCATTCACAAATTACCGCACTGTCATTTAAATCCCCTTCAAACGATCGTTGCCCTTCACCTCGTCAGCGTCATTTTCGGAGAGAAAAGGAATCGGAAACGCCTCAAGGAAAATAAGGATAGAAAAAAGAAAGGAAAGGAAGGGGAAAAAGCAAACAGTGTCTGCGACTCGCCTTCGCGCTTGATACATCATAATATATATCCGGTATTCTACCCTACCAATCTTGGTCGGGTCGACGCACCATTCCGCCGGGCATTCGCTGCCTTTCTGTTACTGTCACGTCTCCACTCGAATCCGGGCTGCCTGGGTGGCAATGGCAACGCGCAAGTAAAGAACGTACCGGACCCAATAGTTTTGCTGGCCGTGAGCTATTCGCAAAGCGTCAAATCCCCTCCGGAGTTGCACTTTTCGCTCATATTCATTCACATTCGCCCGGCTATACACCAATCTCAAGTCAATCCTCAAAGGAGTTGAGGGAACACGGTACAGCACGGGGTCAGAAGTTGGTCGGGCACGGGTGCCGCCGTGAACCTACAGCCCAGCTCAACAAACTTGTGATTGCAGTATAGTGAGTATAGTCTTGTTCTCATTGGAGGTTGTCTGCTTGTTCTCTTGTTGGTGAGCTTCATCACCTGAATTTCCGTCTCGTGAATCGTGTGGCTCTATTGGGGGTGGCATACTTGTATGCGACGCTTCGTTTGTTCGATGCCTGTCCAATAGCTCATACAGTGCTGACTGGGTTAAAAAAGTCCTTAGAAGGTGTGCTTGCATATTGATCTCCATCATCAGTCACATGTCAAGGCTTTAGGGAATTGTTGCTCACTTGACAAGAAATCAACGGCTTGCTATTAGAGAAAGATCCCAACAGATCTGGGGGGTGGGAACTTTAAGAATGGTCGGCTCAGAAGTGGATCAGAAATACATAGGCACTTTTGCCAAGGCCACGGCAGGCCTCAATGCGACACTCTCAGCTGGCCTCTACAAACTCCTAGGCTTATCAACACTTCTTTCACGGAAACTCTTGCGCGCCCGGAAACAGCGAAAGTTGGATCCGACCCGGACTACAAAGTCGCTCGACCTTTATCGCCACATAATATGGATGGCCCGGGAAGGCCTGACCATCCTGCAGAATGAAATTCTGCCTGAAATGGCCAATTACGCAGGACCCAAGTATGCTTCTCTGAGCGAACTTCGGGTGCTGGTTGCGAAGCTCAATGCCTCGTTCCTTCACATATTTGTTCTGTTTGATCACACATATCAAACAAAGACAGCTATGGTCCCACAAGTTCCTAAGATGACGAATGGAGTCAACGGAATCGCGCACCTCAGCGGTTCGTTAGGGATAAATAGCGCGAGTGCCATCAACTCATCCTATGCATACATCACACCTACCCTTGATGCCTTCAGCAGGGCGGAAAGATGTGCTCGTGAGCTATTGCCGGGATCGCATCCACTCAGGCTATCAGTGAAGTTGGAATATAGTGCCTTTCTTTATGATTGCACGAAGGATTATGAGAATGCTCGGCATGTTGCGCAGAGGGCTGTTGATGAGGCGGTTGCTTCGATGGATGCAATGCCCGACGACGAGGAGGCATTCGAGGATTACATGGAGTGTGAGTCTTATGAATTGCCTTTTTACAGGAGGTCGCCTCGAGCCTAACAATAAAGTTATTTAGTGGTGGGTAGCCTGGGTGTTTTGGCTAAACGGGGAGAGCCATCTCCTAAGCCCTCTCCCCGAATGAGCGACTACATTGACGATGTGGCCAATGGCCATGTGATATGAGAATGATGGGTCAGCTTAGTTGCAGCTAGGCTCGCAATGAGGAGGGGTTGTGCGGATTGTATCATAGGATATACGGAATGGAGTGATTTTTTTCAGTCGATTCTTAGTATCACGGTTTTCTGCCAAAGCGGCAAGACTTCGTTTCTTTTCTTTCTAAGGCGATTCTTCGCAGCGGCATTGCTTTCAATATTCCTTTTGTTTCGAAGCAAAAAAAATGGTTTGGCCGGTGGTTCAATTTTTTTATGTTAGGGGGTTTGGTATGGTTTGGGGGCGCCCAATCCGATCCTTTTTCCATTTAGTTGGGTAGGGGATTTTCAGTTTTTTCTGCTCATCATAATTGTAGATTTGTGTTTTATGCTTGATGTCTTACGTATCCCTTTTTTAATATTGCTGAAATATCTGTATGTAATGAGGTGACTCGCGGTGGGAAACGCGCCGGTGTCAGTCTTGCTGGTGATGTTTAGGTACGGATTCTCTACGGCTTGAGGATGGTAGCACCCTTGCACGAGAGCCGGCGATGGAGTAGCGGAAAGGTATCGTAAGTACAAATATATAGCGTGGGGAGAACATCGCCGGCTCAAGCCTCAGTTGAGACGAAACAAAAGGAATATGCACAACCGCCTTACTAGGTAGGCAACTACAGAGTCCTAGCATTTTTAATGTATCCTCTCTTCGTGTTTTTACGGCACTCCTATACGTAATCATGTTGTTTAAGACTTTGAGTGAGCGTCGAGCTTCTTTTCGATAACCTCACCTCGGTGAACAAATATTAGTAATGGATGCCGGGCCGTTGCTGGTAATAGTACTGTGGTATGATACCGTACGGTACATACCAATACATACCTGTATTCGAGCAGGGTTTGTGCAGGTCCAATTGGATTTGAGCTTTCACTCGTGTGGCTCGGGGTACATAGGAGGCAGTGGATTGGTCAATACTGTATCATAGGTGGTAGCAGGAGGGCTGAGGGTCATCGCAAGGAGAGCTTTGCAATTCCAATGGAGAGGGAGGATAAAAGATTAGGAGAGTCGTGCAGACTGATACCCCAGGTATATGAAGCTTCCTTTCTATGGGCAATAGTCGAAAGACATACTTCACCGGCGATGGGCTTTATAGCGGTTTTATCGGTAAGTTCTTCCGGCGAAACCTAATTCTACTTCACTGACTTGTATCACACTGAAAGTGACCAGTGTTCTGCGATATTTCCTACTACATTCCCACTGGATGACGGTTCCTACAAGTGCCTTTTTTGGCTTTACGTTCCTGGTTCCTGGCGTCCCTGGCCTACGGTACCACAGCTACGGTAGCAGCTAACAAATTTACTGAAAGGTTTGCTTTGTCCCCGCTGGCATGATGCCAGGGATAAGGACGAAAGTTATGCCAATCTCACCATGAGAGGGACGCACTCCGTCAAATCTCCCCCTCCTTCATATTCTGCCCCACACCCACCTCCCTTAATCGCCCTCGTACTCCTCTTCTCCCTTTATTTCCCTTTGGACCTCCGTGCAGCTTCCTGCTTTGACTTTGCTTTCTCTTCCACCGTATATATCTATTGGGAGTAATCAAAACGAATGATGCCTTCGGTCTTGTTTTTAATTAAGCATAGCTTAAGCTTGTTGGTGCTCTCGGCTTTGGTGTCTGCTACTGGTGATATCGGTTTCTCGCTGGGTGTTAGGCGGAATCCTGTACGCTAGATACCTGTTTGTCGCTTTGTATTCAGGGGTCCCATTGCTAACAATTTCTAGGATGGAGCATGCAAAAGCACCGATGAATTCAAGACGGACTTGGATACCATTAAGATCCTCTCAACGACGATTCGAGTATACGCTGCGAGCGATTGCGAGGCCATGCAAAACCTCATGCCTGCAGTGAAGGATAAGGGGTTCAAGATTGTGCTTGGTGTTTGGTACGTATTGTGGTTGGATGGTTGGCGACGATGATGGTTAACTTTTTGTAGGCCAAATGATGATGCCCACTTCAAGCTGGAGATTGAAGCTCTCAAGAAGTAATATCGCGACATTCCTGTACTGTATTAGATGGGTTATTGACCGCTATTTTCTAGATTTATTCCTATCTATGGAATAGAGGATATCAAGGCCATCACAGTTGGTTCTGAGCATCTTTACCGCAAGGAATTCACTGGCCAGCAACTTGCTGAGAAGATAAAGGAAGTCAAGAGGATTTTAAAGGAACTTGGTGCCGACAGCCTTCCGGTTGGTTTTGCGGACACTTGGAACAAGTTGATTGAGGGAAGTACCAACCCAGCGATCAAGGAGAGCGACATTATCTTGGCCAACGCTTTCAGTTACTGGCAGGGTCAAAAGATGGAGAATGCTACCGCTTCATTCTCAGATGACATCATGCGTATTGCTCCTGTGAGCTCCCCCCGGTGATGACTGCTAACTAGTAACAGAGGCACTTGCCCATATTCAAGAGGTCAAAGGTGGCGACACATTCGACTTCTGGGTGGGTGAAACTAACTGGCCTAGCGCCGGAAAGAGCTTCGAAGATGCTATTCCTAGTATGGAGAACGCTCGTACCTATTGGAGAGACGCTATTTGTGGAATCCGAGGATGGGGAATCAATGTTTTTGTTTTCGAGGCGTTTGATGAGAGCTGGAAGCCCATTGAGAAGGGTAATGATGTTGAGAACCACTGGGGCGTTTGGGACGCCAACCGCAGGCCCAAATTCGAGCTTACATGCTAAGTTAGCTAGACCTATTAGCAAATCATTTGTTGCATACTATTATTATTTTTGCTCCCGTTCTTTTCCTCTTTCTCGGATGAATTGGGCATGCGTAGTAGGCGCGAGGGCACGCTCCCCACCACAGATTACCTGTTCCACGATTGAATTTTAGAGCCATTTCAAAGTTTATTGAGAGCACGGAATGAGATAGGTTCTTGGCACCTGTTTGAGGACCAGGGAGCGAGAGCAACTTCCGGTCCTCCAAAGAAGGGTTGCGAAGGGTAGACATGAAATTGGGTGAGTTGTAAATGGATTCGGGAGGCACCTATGCCCCGATAATAGATTCCTTTTCTTCTTAGCTTGTCATCTATATAAGCAGAAGCCTCAGCACTTTCGAGAGAAAAGTTCTAGGGGGAAGAATATCCACCGGAATCTTCCTTGAGGACATGTCATGAATTTTCCGTTGGTAATACTAAGATGGTGCGGGTAACTACCAAATACCGTCACTTGATATGTGTGTGGTAAAGTACTATAAGAGAGTCATAATGGATAATATAGGCGTGCGGGGTGGTTTTAGGAAAAATGGTCAGGTTTGGAAGCACCTTAAAACCAGAAACGGTGGGAGGAGCCCGTGAGAATGATGAAATTTGATTGCTGGGTGGAATTTAAAGGAATAGAATAATATTATGTATGATAGTATTGAGTAGAGATGGGGTGTCAACGTCATGGGATATCATTCGCGACGTTTGTTTTGTAGGATACGGACTTCTGGCTACAGTACTGAGTTCTCTGAGTACAGTACAGTACTAGTGGCTTCTAGTGCGTTTTCGCTAGTCTACGGACCACAAGGTCCAATACGTTCCTGTCAAGAGTGTGATAGAATTTGACCTGCTTGCCTCACGGAGAATCGCCGCTGGGGCGAAAGATCATGAGCCCTGGCTGCTCGGTCGCCATAGCTAAGTCTTGGGTAAAAAATTAATTCCTTCGTTTTGTCTCCATCCCAGAAAACAATTGTGGAAACGCCATATATCCTCATAATGTATAGTACAGTTCAAGCAATTACATATGTGCAAACCGCATCGGGCGAGAACAACCAGGAGTTCGAATAAAGTGTCTTTGAGGAAAGGAGTATTGATAAAAACAGCTAGTTATGACCAAACTGCAATCATTCCAAGACATGATAATTATTATAATATTATTTCAAGTTTTGCCATTCTTATTCAGTCTTGGACGGATGGGGCGGATAGGAGCAGACCCTACCAGGGAGCAGGATCAAAGGGTCCTCAGGAAACGAGCTTGGGGAAGGGAGGTGGCCTGCACCCGCAGCTTCAGAATAGTGGTAATGGTTCTTGGAATATTGAGGCACTCCCAATTAGGAAATTATTTTAATTGTGAGGAAAATGGCATATGTATCGTACAGGATTCCGTTTTTTAATCCCAGAACATATCTCATAAAATTTCCAAATTAGTATATGCCCTGCAGGGCCTAAAATAATGTTTAATACTTTAGATGTAAATATCTATATTTTTGAATTGAAACTCTTCTATTCATAATTTTAAGTATGATAATTGTTGGTTTTTATTGAAACTTTTAGTGAGGTATTGATTGTTTCTACCTTCTTCTGCTTCAGGTCAGATGCATAATGGCAGTTTCCAATGTATTCTTACATAGTATTATAACCTGCCTTGAGCTGGCAAGCTATCTGAAAGAAAACTTTATTATTTTATTTACTCACCATTCAATATGTTGGTGATAGTTCAATGGTAAGAGTGTCGGTGGAATCCATTGGCATGGAGGGGTGCGAAGACTTTCGCGGACAGGACCTCTATCAGTAGTATGATACCGGTGCCGTCTTGTGCTAGTAGTCTCTAGTACGATGCCCTCTGCTTTGTTGGACTCACCATTCTAACAATCAAGAGGCGTCAGGGAAACAGAAACAATAGATTTACCCCAATACGTAACGTGGGATAGCACCGTACTTTTGTGGGATTTTGTAGCAAGTGAGGCGCAAGGTTGGGGGTGAGAAAAACATCACCAAAATACCGTAAGCTCGATAGGGGTTGCATTCCTCAATTTTTCCTCCCCTTTTGTCAGGCAGCTTCCTAGCGCGATTACTGGTAAATTTATATCTGCGACCTGTGGATTACACCGCCACATGCTGGAGCTGCTGATATTATTACCTCCCTCTTGCTCCTCCCTTTCTTTGGCCTCTTCCTTTTTCCGCTCCACTGCCCTCATAACGCGATCGCTGAATCTTCAAGGCTAATTTTCTTATTCTTTTTTTATATTCCTTTCGCGAGTTTATCCCTTCTTGTACACCACGCCCCTCGAGTTTAGCCTCATCTACGTCCGCTCACTCGTTTTGATAAAACCAACTTTCTTGTCACTCTTTCAACCCCCTATCCACCCGCCGGCTTTCGCCCTCAACCTCCCCCACGCTGCACTGCCGGGACACCACGACACGGGTTCTTGCTACGACTTGGGTTTTGTTCGTTCATTATCACCACGCTCCTCCTAGCCCAATAACCATAATATTGCCTTCTCTCCTTCGTGACCATGCCGGGACCTTCGAACAACAACGATAACATCGAGCTCAAGTCGGACCTGGAGGCTCAAAAAGCTAACCTGCTATCCCGACAGGAGCAGGACGACAGCGATGACGGTTTATCTATTGGTGGGTCGACTCGCAGCAGCTTATCAGGGCATGAGTTGAAGCCTGCGATATTGCCAGACGGTGCTGTCAAATCGAATCCGCAAAAGTCGAGTCAGACCTCCTTTTTGATCTGGACCACTGTCAACACCTTAGCTACTATCGGAATTGTAAATCATCCTGCTCGCTTGTGATTGACTGCTATCGCTCTGTTTTTGCTGTTCGGATGTTACGGTTACTAACGCTGCGGTGTTGCCAGGTCTTCACGAACAAGAGAATATTCGATGATCCAAACTTCAAGAATATGCAAACATCCTTTGCTGCGTTTCATTTTGTCTGCACAAGTTTGACATTGTTCGTTATCTCTCGTCCTTCGTTTGGCTTCTTCGTTCCTAAACGATGTGGGATTGTCGAGATCTTGCCCCTGGCATTTGCTATGTGTTTCAACGTTATTCTTCCGAATCTTTCGCTGGCCTATTCCTCCATCACTTTCTATCAGATTGCGAGAATCTTGCTCACGCCTTTCGTGGCTTTGATAAATCTTGTGTTTTACCGGGTCTCGATCCCCATGTACGCTGCGCTTTCTTTGATCCCGGTTTGTACTGGTGTGGGGGTGGTCTCCTACTATGATACCCGTGCAGCGAGCCCGGAACAGGAAGGGAAGGTCACAACCGTCGCTGGTGTCATCTTCGCTTTCAGCGGTGTCGTAGCAAGTTCTCTATATACTGTTTGGATTGGGACATATCATAAGAAGCTTAATATGAGCTCCATGCAACTACTCTTCAACCAGGCGCCGGCGTCCACCTTTTTGCTCTTGTTCTTTATTCCTTTCGCAGATACCATTCCCGTTTTCGGCGATGTTCCCATCAGCCGATGGGCTATGATCCTCATGTCTGGCCTGTTTGCCAGCCTTATCAACTTGTCGCAGTTCTTCATAATTGCAGGTGCTGGAGCTGTTAGTAGCACCGTCGTGGGGCATGCAAAGACCTGCTCCATTGTTATCTTGGGCTGGATGGCTAGTGGAAGAAGTGTGTCGGACAAGAGTTTGTTAGGTGAGAAACCCATCTACTCACTGGATAGCAGAACATTTGAGCTCACTGCTCGACACAGGTATCGTGCTGGCAATCGGTGGAATTATCATGTACTCTGTGGCGGTAATTAAGGCAAGGCGCACGGCTTAAATGGTTGGAGTGGATCTTCTCCCCCTTTTTTGCCTTTGTCTTGGTTGGGGTGTTCCGGGGTGTAGTATAGTGGTACGTGTACTTGACGATTCATAAAGTTTTTAGATGAGTTTGTGCCAAGCTTCCCTTGGTTCGGCGAAAATTGGGACATAGCGCCGTTTTCTCCCGGACACTTTATGAATCGGCAAGTAGGAGAATGCCGTTAGACGATTCCGAGCAAAAAAAACCTGGTAGAGCGTTGGATGGGGTAAATTTTCTCTTTTATTTGTTTTTTGTTTTTCTTGAAAGGTTGTTATTTATCAGTTGGATATAAATGGGTTGGACGGGCCAATGAAAAGTTAAATTAAAAATTTAATAATGTGGACGGCGAGCTTTTGATGATGCACCCTAGTGCTGGAAATTACAGAAGGAAGTCAGTCTAGTAGGGGTGGGGTGTGCTGTCTGAACCCCACTGATAGCAAGACGAATAATCACTTGGAACGCGAATGAGTCGGTGAAATCACGCACGGTCACTCGAAGTACGCCATATGGTAAGCCGGAGGAAACAATCCACCGAAGCTCAAGAACACTTGTCAAGGTTTTTGTATTTGCCCCAAGGTGAGCAGCCGAATTATTTCCACAGCCGTAGGCGTCTCCGCACGGGCTGCCTGCGAGGTATCCGAGTTACCGCGATGGGTCGACTGTCGTGTATGAAGAGTTTATGCACTGTACCCAGGCACGATTACTGGCATTTTACTGATTTTTGAAATGGGGACTCATTGCTTTTATCGTGATTAGGGTTTCCGACGAATCGTGTTCTCGAGATACTACACACGACTACAATTTCTCCCTAGGCTAGGTACTTACCAGAGGAAGGCAAGGTGGGAATGGGAACAAAAAGAGGGAGGGGCACAGAGTCGGAAAAAAGGGTGGAAAGGCGGAAAATGGGGTAGTTAACAAGAGGCGGGGGGGATGTGAGGATTCTGGAGATTTCGTAAGGAAAAATTATTGAATATTGTGCACAGTGGGTACGACTCGGGCCTCGATGATTCTTTACAAGAACTTGAGTGGAGAAACAGTATCAAGATGACGGTATGGGCGCGCATAGCCAGGAGGAGGCGGGAGCAGGCGAAGGCGGATTGGTAGTAGTTCTTGTCCTCGATCCTCCCGGGTGAAGTGGGCATCGGCAGGTGAACATTGTATACGTTCCATCCTACCGGCGAAGGATTGGAAAAAAATAATTTACATTCAACTAATGGGCATGCCAGGAATGGTTTTTACAATGTACTGTACTTTTCACTATTGTATCATCACTTTACTTGAAAGCTCAGCTCCATGAGTGGGATAAGAAAGATTTAACTTACTCAGTAGGCTATCCCGTAGATCAAGTTTCCTACTTGGCCGAGTATGAATCTTGCCCAGTGGGTTAGAATATTTATATAGGAGTTACCGACCGGAGACCATCTTGCTCAGGAGAATTAAGAATTAAGGTTAATTACTTCTGCCAATCTGCCTTTACATCTTTACCGCCTTCTTACTTATATTATCCGTAGTATACTTTTCATTTTAAGCTTGTATCTTTGTACCAAGTTCTCAAGACCGTGCCATTCACAAAATTCAATAATAATAAGATATGACAATTTACTTATCATACCAATATTCTCATTGCTAATTGTAAATTGTTTATTCCTATGTAGGTCACTAAACCCTCACTAAAATCTTAGCCCGGACACTAAAATAATGTGAAATTCAGCAACAGTGCAAGAAATAAATACCAGTAGACTACTGATAACTGGCCACCAATCCCATAAAAACCTGACCACAAAACCAACTAATTCTAGAACCTCTGTTTATATAAAAAAAGACACGATCAAGACGTTTATCTACAAAGAATACAATAAGACCTTCACCCCTCTTTCCCTTGCGAACCCGAGGTACGGGGGGATCAACCACCATCACAAAGCCTCCTGGGTGGCACTCTCCCCAACAGCCTTCGACTCCTCCGCTTCCGCCTCCTTGTCGTAGGCCTCTTTGATCCAGTCGTTCAAGCCGCTGCGGTTGCGCGCAATCTCGATTGCGTAGAACTATCATGCTCGTCGGTCCGGCATTTATATATGTCAAACTGGGAGGTGGGCGGGTAAAACATACCTGCATTCGAGGGACTATCCAGCGGAGCTCCGCATTAGCACCAGCCACTCAGCAAACCTTACCTAGGGGGGAGCTCACCAAAAATAGTGGTATCCTTCTCATACTCTGCCTTCGCATCCGTTCTCAATAGCGTGCCAAAGTTGTAATCCTCAACCTATCATTTCCTTACCGTCAATTCCACCCCCGCCCACCGGTGTACCAGGAGACTCGAACTCACCCTCTTCTCATACTTCATCAAAAAGTTCCTCCACTTCTCTTTGCCAGATTTACCCTTCATCTCGTCCTCATTCAGCGGCTTCTTGGGGTCAAAGTCTGGGAACGTCTCGAAAAGGTGATCGTATATCTCCTGGTCCATGCGTGTGAGGCGTAGATCGGTTCCCGCGCGCCGCTCAAGGATTGACCAGTATGTTTGGGCATGAATGACCGCTGAGGTAAATCCTTCGTTAGCGCTGCTTCTTTCCACCTAACCTACTGGGCGGGCGATTGATGATTCAGGAAATACCTTTCACCGCAAATTGCTTTTCGATCTATGGAGGATGGGCATCATGGTCAGCGCTAGTGTAAATGACGGAGAAAAGTAGGGGTGTACGTCTTGTAAGTTTTGGGCCTCCTCGGCTCTGAAGTCCTTAGGTACTGACATTCTTAATGAACACCGTGGGCCCTAGTTGTTGGTGTATCGCGGGAGAGGAGCAGGTCTGGACAATATAATAATATTATTATAGACTAATATCCATCGCTCCCGGGGCGTGGAAATCCCCCCCCCGCCATCTAATCTTATCTAATCTAGAATTTGACTAAGCAGTACCCCTACCACCCCCAACCACTCGGGTCACACTGTCACATTTTCACGGCCATTATCACTAGCACAGCGCGATACAAGTACTGTACTCGAGGAAGAATTGGTTGATACTGTAAGTAAACGGCGTAAATAAATAATATGTCGTAATTCATTGACCCCCAATCCTCATCTAGTAATACAGGTGTAATTGGACTACAATACAATTGAATACACCGACAACCAGTACTCCCAATTTGCTCCCGAAACCCACGATGAGTTGCAATACTGGCAATACAAAACCCAAAGCTCCAAGCCCCAATCTCAGCTACCGACGATGCCTAACGCCATCTTCACACAAAAAAAGTTTAAGAAAAACGCCATGAACCAAACCCTTAACCTTCCTTCGTTCCTCCCTCATCGAGAAGGCATCCAAACCCGAGATCGATCTCATGTCACATCAGTTGCCTCAGACAGCTGGTTCCGAAGATTTTGATTTTCACGTCTGACCATTTGGACTTCGTGGCTCAAGTTCCGAAGGAGGATATCCTGCTGCCGAAACCGCTCACTCAGCTCTGCCCGCATGTCGGTTATTTCTGACTTGAATGCTATCTGCATCTCCATAACCATGTTGCGTAAAGCAGATCTCAGCTCGGCATTTTCAGGACCTGGCAATCGCATTCCAACCGGAGAGAATGGAGTTGATCCCGGAGAGTTACCGGTGGTAGGGGGGGGGCGGGGAGGGTTTGATGCATCTTGCCTAGAGCTTTTAGGTTTCGGGGAGCTGCTTCCTGAAGGCTTGGGAAGAAAGGAATGATCTTCGGTATCATGTGCTACAGAAATGGTCCGAATTGCTCTTGTTTCGTCTTGCCAGGAAACTGTTTTACGGCTTTTGAAAGAGCCGGTCAGAGACCGTCTGCTTCCGTTAGAGTCATCAAGACCCAAGAGAGTTTCGGCGTTAGATTGCTTCCTCTTGCGACTCCTTCTAGCCTCCTTCCCCTCCGCTAGCCAAATATCTGCTTCAGGCCCGTCATCAACATCTGTTGCCTCATTATCAGCAACAGTGGTTGCTGTTTCATCTGCAGCTTGTGCAGTAGTTTTCCCCTCGCCGCCGCCTCCGTCCATTGCCCCAACAGCTCGCGCCCTTTTTGGTGTCTCAGACCTTGGGTCGGCAGCCAGTCTCTCTGGACTACTTCTCTCTTCCCTAACAACCTCCGGGCTTCGGGGGTGTTCCTTTTTGGATTTCCCTGGCATATATGGAGCGAAGAGTGCCAGATTACCGCGGACCGGCTTACCACTCTGCCCCATAACCCTTGCCCTCACTGACCGAATATCACTCAGCAACTTCCCATCACGCGCCTTGTCAGTGGCTGGTTGTCCCTTAGAAGTCCCAGAGGAGCTGTGCTGGACAGTGACGGACGATTGGGTGGTCTTAGTATACCTCCAGTCTCGGCCCTGCTTGTGCACTGTTTTCTCTTCGGTTTTAGTCACAGTTTTTGGTGTCTGGACTGGACCGTCATTTCCCACTACTGGTGCCAAGGGCTGTAGGGTCTTTTTCCCAGACTCGCTCCATAGGGGTGGTGCACTCCTGGTGGTTCGCTGGGTTTCCATCTTCGGAGCTCGTTCTCGGGGATCTAAGTTCTGTACTGCCGAAGTTGGCTTCTTCTCGTCCACTGATGAAGCCCTCGGCGGTAGCTTCTTTCTCACGGGGCTGAAAAGTCTCATGTAACCTTGATTGGCCGTTTCCCCGACATCATTCCATTCCGGCTCCCCTTCAATTCCCAGTTTTGGAAAGGCATCCCCGATATCTTTGACCTTAGGAGTTGCGGACTGGTGCTCTAACGGGCGGGATGGGTTCCGATTTTCAGTGACCAGACGGCTTCCAGTTCTGGTTCTTAGTCCTTCCCGTACTTTGGTGGGAGGCTCAACGCCGGAGCGCGACCGGTTGTGGGAGTGTAAATTTGGGTCGCAGGTTCCTGACCCCAGAGGAATACACATATCGCCAGCAATCTGATACAAATTAATCAAGTCAACAGACAAACGCAAAAGGCGGAGCTAGTGTGGAAGAACGTGGGCAACTGCTCACCCACTCAACCCCAAGGACCTTCCCTCCCTCGGCATCAACAACCTGCTCGCCAACTTTATTTCCATGGCCGTCGTAAACGTAGCACCTGCCATGAACAGATCCAACGGCGATAAGGTAAGCCTTCGGGTCATCTTGATCACCGTTCTTCGCCGTAGACCTTACAGCCAGACTGGTAGCTGGGGCCCCGATATGCCAGCTTCCGAGCGTGTCACGCATACCAAAATCAACAAGGAAAGCCCTCCCGTCTTCCCCCACAGTAACAGCTCTACTCCGGTAGCCAGGGAGGAATTGCACACCAGTGATGCCCGATGACCCGGCCACGTTGGGATCATGTAAATGGCGGAAGGTATGAATCTCTTTCAAACCTCCTTGCCCGATACCTACTCTATCATCTCTCCTCGCACTGGCTCCTCCCGATACCTTACTATAGTCGTAGGCAGCGAGAACACCGTCGTTGAATGCAAGGACAAATATGTTCCGGCGAGTAGGATGGAATACGCAGATATTTACCGAAGCCGTAGAAGCACGAGGGGCGACAGCAACGGTGGTCGCTAATAACTGGTTGTGAACTTGAATCGCTGGAGGATTTGCGGAGCAGGACAGGATAAGGTTCGAATCGCAGGATATGGCAAACGAAACAACGGGTGACGGATGGACCTAGGAGACGGGTAAGCAAGAAAGATGGGAGAGCGGTGATTGCGCTGACAGGACACGAGAAGAACAATACCTTCGCAGCGTCAGATACTTTGCTTTCCTTCAAGGAATAACTCTGGACGCTATTATGGGTAGAGTCAGTAAAAAATAGAGACCGTGATTCGTGATCGTATTGCAACAGGCGGCAATTCTAGACGAATCAGTATCCCCTCTGCTAAAACTGAACTCAAACGATGCATACCTGTGCACCCTTCAGTCGATAAGACTTATTCTGTCCCTCCTCCATTTTATGCAGTATAACAACCTGAGAATCGGCAATCGCCAGCACGGAACCATCCTTTGCGCCCCTCGCTGCGACGATGCCCCCGGACTCGGAAGTGAAAACATGATTACAACCATGACGATCCCAAACACGCACCATACTACTCGTCGTAATGAATAGCTTCCATCGCTCGTCGTCCTCGAAAGGCGCAGAATCCGAGAATGTTGGGTTTTCTAGCGAGACCGGAGGTTTCCCCCGCGCCCTCGTACGTTTGGGGCTCGAATAGGTAGATGTGAGTATGGTTGGGAGTGACATGACTATCGAGAGCTCCCGCATTCAGCAACTAGCTGGGAAAAGATTATTATTTTTTGGCGAGACGATACCGGTTGCTGTCTTAGTTTCTTGAGGGTGTTGATATATGATTGATTCCCCGGTGAAAAGTTGTATTGACGAAGTAAACAAACATCCATGCACATCCCTACCTCCACACACACACTGACACTACTCGTACTTTGTACTGTAGAGTACTTAGGGTGCATAGCCTACATCAGTGGGGTGCCGGTATCCTGAGGAGGCTCCGCACCCATGCCCTTGCATTATGCATCATCATGATTGGATCCCCCCGCCAAACGCACAAAACATTACGACGAATCGAAATCCGTCCAGTTAATAGCCCCTATGTGCTCATTAATTGTTATGCGGAGATGCCAATGAAGGTGCGGTAATAATATTCCTGCATTTGGCTCTAGTGGAAATTGCTACTGCTAACCCATTCTGAAATCCATACTGTAACTATGTACAGTAGAGTACAGTGCTAGGTACAATACAAGTGCTCGAGTACACCATTATCTGTCACCAGCAATTCATGGATCAGGAGCTTCATTGATTACAGACACCCCAGTCACCACAATCCAAGTAGAGTAGCCTTTTTCGAGCACATCACTTAGGCTCAAGGCTAAAAGCCCTACAAGTACTTTCGCCGTATGATACACTGCTCGTCTCCCCGCCGAACATCGTAACGCCGAATAACCCCGAAGAACTCATGCTTCAAACTTGAGAGCGGGGATCATTAAATTGCTTTCACCGTGCAAACGGACCCAAAAGTATTAACCAGAAGCAAGACTACTACGTGGACAGCAAGTAGGATAACAGTCGCAAGGAAGCGGGGTCTAAAAGAAAACCCAGTTAGAAATCAGAGCGGACAAAAGGAGCTATCAGGATACATGCGTTGCAAAATCCAATGCTGCCACAGAAAGCAAGGGATAAAAAACCCAAGGATTCGTCGCCAAAGGAGAGCACGGCCCTGTCAAGGTTGCAACCTGTGCGACTTGTCAGTGTGCACCTCAACCCTTACCAGACTAACGGCTTACCTTGATCAAGAAGATTCCCAACTTTGATAGCGGATGCCGCTGGGCGCGTGTTAACCACATGCCAGTCCTAATTCTCCAAGGTGCAACTCCCGGCAAGACTCTCGGCGACTTTATTGCTTCCATCCTTGGCCTCAACACCAACGACGATTCCGGATCTCGGCCAACCTGAGTGCTAACAGCCGAGCTTGACGAGGGACTCTCCCCCAGTCGAGACCCAACACCGAGCCTTGACGCCCTTTTAGGAACCTTCATCACTGGGCGTGGTTTGGGGGGTCTCTTGAAGGTATCGTAACCTTGATGCATGGATGGGCTTCCTACAGGAGTTGAAGGCGGGGGAGTATCTGCAATAGGAGATATTCGACGGAAGCCAACGAGATTCAGATCATCTGCAACGATAGCTGGCTTCTTCTGTGAGGCGGAAGAACCTCGGCGCTTCTTGACATTAGTCAACAGCTCAAATAAGAATTAGGGTGAGCGGATTCAATTCTTACCAAAGGAGTCCCTTCTTGCATCTCAATACCCATTAGTATTTCCTCCGCCGTAGGCCGAACACTCGGGTCTGGGCTAATCAGTGTCATTAAAGACTGATAGAGTCTCTCGGGCAAATCGGGTCTGAGCCTTGTTCGTTCATCAAGACCCGGCCATGCCATGATCTCCTCTCGCAAAGTATCCAAGTTCTCGTTCTCCTCGTTCATCATATCAGCGCCGGCGTAAGGCAGGTTACCAAAGCACATGAAGTACAAGATCATCCCTAAAGAGAAAATGTCGGATTTTGCAGTAAAGTTCTCATATCCGCCATCAGGAGTAACTTGAGGTGACGCGTTAGTTACAGCTGTTAAAATTGAGACAAAAATATGTGGTCTAAACAGACCTTTTCGTAAAACTTCAGGGGCGCAATAGGATATTGTGCCTGTGGCTCCTGTTGACTTTCTTGCCGCACTCTCCATTTGCACCTCTCCAAAATCACTTACTAGAATCCTAAGCTCCTGGCCGGGGACTCCAGTGTCATTGAGTAGACAATTTGAAGGCTTGAGATCTCGGTGAATGAACCCATTTGAATGCAAATGGTTCAATCCGGAGGCGATATCCCGAAAGAAGGATATTATCTGCTCAAACGAGAGTTTGCGCGGCTTGTTGAGATCTAAGGACAGATCTGGCTCTCCCCGGGACCGTCGTCTCATTTGGTCCTTCAATTGTTCCTTCGTGGTTTGCTTAGCAGCACTTAGAACATAATTATGCAGGTCACCGGAATTGCAGTACTTTGTTTCACGACCTATTAGTCGTGTACTTCATCTGGAGGCAATTACAAGCCCTACCTGCTGTAGGATGAACGCGCAAGGAACACTTGGCCCAAAAGCTACGAAAATTTTAGTTATATGTCCGCAAGAACCTTAGAGAGAAGTGGAGACACACTCGTGAGATGAACGTTTTCAAGCCAAACATGGCGATAGGACACCAAGTTAGTGTGTGATAGTTGCTGTAGAAGTTGTACTTCCATGAGAACCTTTTCAAGCCATTTATGATTGTCACCTAAGAGACCGGTTTCAGGAACATGTCCGGCGCATTGTAGTTTAGAGAGGGAGACATACCAACTGGAACACGCTTGCATGCGAAATGGCCCAGCGACACACCATCGAGGAGATGGCGAACAAGTAGCACTACCCCAGTCCCTCCCCTCCCCAACTCTTTCTCCGTTACGAAGAACCTAAATAACCCGGATTAGTCGGATATCCGAAGCAGAGGCCGCCGGATCGTCCTCGTGCCTTTCAAAATACTTCGGACTAAACGCTGCCTCACTGATCCCACCCGCAGCTGGAGTGACACTTCCAGCTATCGATTCCTCATCTATGCCTCCACCCTCGCTCTCTTCTTCTTCGACTTCTGCCCGCGGTAGCCTCCATCTTGTTGGACTTGGCGGCTGCCGTCTTATGGCAGGTTCAGGTTCACCGTCTTCACTTGTCACGGGCATACTACTTGAATAGATTAATTACTAGGCCCCAAAGGATGTTCCAGACATACGGACCCAGAGCCGAGCATTCGGAAATATTCCTGATCAACGAAACCGGACTCCGCCGTACTGCCGGATGCCCGATGCCCAATACTTGGGGCAGACCGGTCTGGGGAACCATCATCCCTGCGCGAGTCATCACCAAGGGGACGTTTGCAAAGGGGACAGCTCTGAAATTCGCTAGGGGCGGGAGGGCCGAGTGGAGAAGATGCTTCACAGAGAGCTAATTGACGAGATTGTGGATCATAAACCACGAGTGTCTGCTGGTGGCGGCTGGAGAGTGATCAGTTAGTGGGAGCTCCGGCCAATTCATTACTAGACTCTTTGGCAGTGGATAATGGGAACTCACAGAACCACACTCCGAGAGTCGTTTGGGCTGTAAGGGATCAAAGACATGTTGAAGGCAGTGACTTGCCGTGAAGTTAGTTATAAAGGGATCTCTCTCGGCCGGCACTTTGACTTGGCACGTCCGGAGAAAGTCGACACATAAAGGATCGATATTATTATTATTATTATTATTGAAAGAACAGAGGAACAGGAGATTTTATAGCCATAGAGGGGTTGCCTCTGATTCTCGACAGATGGAGCAGAGGGACGTTGAGCGAACAGGGTACCGTACTGGTATGTGTGAAGGTGGGTTGAGGGTACGGTGGGATATGCTGTATGATAATGTATGCAACACGGATGTCAGGAAGGAGAAGAAGCGCTACATTACTTCAACTTATCGTACCACCAGTATGGTAAGCCGGCGACTATACGAGTAGAAACGGTGTGGCTGTTTAAAGGAAAGCCTCAATCGCAGCCACAATCGTGCTCCACTGTACTCGTACAGTATTCGCCCGGATATCCTCACTCTTCGGGAGATGATGGAGTGGTGGGGGAGTGATCCATGGGGAATTATCCGTGGCTAGTAGACAAGCTACGGTACCGTACTCGAGTAGTCTACCCGTTCCTAACAAACATACCTTTGAAGTACTCAAGTAGACAATGAAAACTTCAACACATGGTATCCATTTTTAAGAAACGGCGGATATACTGTAACTGATTGAATGCTGTGATGTTTCCCTTCGAATACGAGTAGTTGGATCCAAACAAAACACAACCTGTACCGTACAGTACCGGTATTAGTGACGGGGACGTTATTGGCTCCTCCAGGTGAGGCTCAGCGGAACATCCCGATGCCGAGCCCAGTGCTCAAGGGAGCACATCTCTTTGTCCGCCTTCAAGCCAACCGGGAAGATCGTTCCACTAAAGTGGAGAAGCTCCATTCATACTCCCATAACCCACCCCAACAATATCTTAGCATGACGTCATTCGTTCACAATTCAGCCACTTTTTCAGTCACTTTTATCGCTCATAGAAAAGGTTCAAGCGGAGCAATCTTCCCGTCGACGGTACTCGAGTAGGCCAAATGACCTGCAACATCCGGGGGCCACTCACTCGGTGGGCCAATCATCCATGAATCTCTTCCCCCAACCAACGCCATACGAACAGATCTTATTGTGATGCACCGTTGGTAAATACTCGAGTACTCGAGTACGGCGGACAACTCTGTTTATCCTCAATCCCTATCGAGTCACACACCGAATACAGTGTTTACCTGGTAAAGAAAAATGTAGTCGTGGGCGTTTCCGCGGCCAGGCAGCCCAACGCCAGCAACAAATGTTGGGAAAAGACATTCTACAACTAACTTAGCGCTACTGTACAGGTTTCCCAAGTCGGAGGACCGTCTCTTACAACCCCAGTCATTGAAATTTCACCGCCAGGTGACTTGTCATTTTCCCGGGTTTGACCAACCAGCGTCCTTGATTCTTTCATCACGATTGTTTCAAGTCTTTATTCTACAGCACCTAGCTTGGAATAATTTTCATTGATAAACTTGTTCTTTCATCCCCTTTCATCATCTTTATCTTTATTTCTCAATATTATCTACTCTGCTATACACTTCGGTTATGGCTAAGAAGACAAATTCAAAACCGTCGTCAGCACAGGTCGCACGGTCGGCTGATGTCCTGACGAGGGCAGTGGAGAAATCTTTCGCTCAGGAGGCGGAAATTTCACGGTTGAGGTACCATGTTTCTGTGCTTTCTGCTCGCTTGGCTTTGGCTGAGAAGCAGTTGGCGAGATATCATGGTATGGAGATGGCAGTTTGTGTTGTGTGCGGGGGGGCTCACAATTCACAGAATTGTGAGCTAGGATTTGGACAGAAGGTGGAGTTTGTGGGTCGGGATGACATGACCCCGTTCACAGTTGAGGAAGAGGAGGTGGCGGTGGCACAGGTGAGACTGCCTGGGGTGGCGTCTTCGGTGGCTTCTTCGGAGGTGGCTGTGGATGACATGTCGGTGGCTGAGGAAGAGGTGGCTGAGGTGGCGTCCTCCACTGAGGCGGTGCAGGTACCTGGCTGTCACGATTCTAGACTGACTTAGCTATTTCGCACTATGACTCAGGTACGAGTCATAGGGTTTCATTTGTTATATGGTTTTATGATTATATGCGCATGACCTGTTTAGAGGTCACAAGAGGTTTTACATGACTCACAGTTGTGAGTCATATATTATTGTTACGCGAATAAGTTGTTTTGGGGTTATATGATATTATGTTTCCACATGAGTTGCGCTAGCAACTCATAGTTATATGTTTTATTGTGCAATAACTCGTTTAAGTCATAAGATGTTACGCGATTGTATGAGTCACAGTTGTGACTCATAATAGTTATTTTGATTTGTAAGCGGGTTGTGGGAAGATCTATATAAGGACGGGTGTTAAGATCGCTCGTCGATCTGTCTTATCTCACTACCTCGCAACAGGCGGCGATTTCTTATCGTATAGTTTTCCTATACTATTCTTAAGAGTTGCGTTCAACTCTTAAGTCTTATAGTATTAACTATATCTTTTATAAGATAGGAAGGATGTGCGTTGTTAAAGAGTAAATCTTCTTTATATTCGTAAAGTTATAGATAGGAAATAACTTAGATGGTTGTGTGAAGATCTATCTACCTGACCCAAGCCCGTCCTTATATAGATCTTCCCACAACCCGCTTGCAAATCAAAATAACTATTATGAGTCACAACTGTGACTCATACAATCGCGTAACATCTTATGACTCAAATGAGTCATTGCACAATAAAACATATAACTATGAGTTGCTAGCGCAACTCATGTGGAAACATAATATCATATAACCCCAAAACAACTTATTCGCGTAACAATAATATATGACTCACAACTGTGAGTCATGTAAAACCTCTCGTGACCTCTAAACAGGTCATGCGCATATAATCATAAAACTATATAACAAATAAAACCCTATGACTCGTACCTGAGTCATAGTGCGAAACAGCTAAGTCAGTCTAGAATCGTGACAACGGGCTTGGGTCAGGTAGATAGATCTTCACGCAACCATCTAAGTTATTTCCTATCTATAACTTTACGAATATAAAGAAGATTTACTCTTTAACAACGCATATCCTTCCTATCTTATAAAAGATATAGTTAATACTATAAGACTTAAGAGTTGAACGCAACTCTTGAGAATAGTATAGGAAAACTATACGATAAGAAATCGCCCCCTGTTGCGAGGTAGTGAGATAAGACAGATCGACGAGCGATCTTAACAGTGGCCCCCTAAGGGGTGAGCCCTCGGTTGCTTGAACTTTGGAGGAGGGAAAGAGGAAGAGGAGGTTAAGAGAACGCCAGCGTTGGTTGGCAAAGGGAAGGGAGGAGTTGGAGTCGGTCCAGAAGTGTATGGTAGTGTTCCGGGCTGGGAGTTTTGTCAGAGGCAGGAGGGAGATCCCGCGGGAATATGTGAAGCAGGATTGGGATGAGGATGTTGTTGTTGTGCTAACGGGTCCGAGGATGGGTTTGCCGGGCATAGGTAGGAGTATGAGAGCAGTAGGTGGGATCCCTAGTGGTCCCGGAGGTAGTTTGGGAGGGTTGTGTAGGGCTTTTGGATGTGGGAGGAGATATGAAGCTGGTGGGAGTTGTCATTTGGGGAGGTGGGGTTAAGTTATTTTTGTTTTATTTTAAGTGTTTCCCGTGCGAGGGCTAAGTGAGGTTAGTGGATGGGTGGTTTTCCTTTATCAGGGGGTGCTGCTGGGAGGCGCTGGTTGGGGTGACCCTTCCGGGGGATCTGACATTATCTCAGGTTGTTGCAATCGGCTCTTGGTAGAATATCTTGGTGGGGGAAGGTTGCTTGCAGTGACCCAACCAAGGATTCTTGGGGGTGCCCTTGATTTATTAGTGAGTTATTATGGAAGACTCGCCTTTGGCTAACAGAAAACCGTTTGAAACTGTTATTAGCTAGTTGTAGTTGACAATAGTTAATAAAGTTAAAAAGTTTTTTAAAAAAAAAAAAAAAAAGTCGGAGGACGTTCTGATCATGGGAGCGTCACCACAGATCACTCGTTTCCGACAAAAACCTGTAGAACCTCGAGTCGTTTAGGCACAAGGACTGCGAAGCTTATATAAGTATCAAAGCCATGAGCGTCACAATATAGTACTTGAATTTTACTCAAAAAAGCTCTTCGCCGAAGGTCGGGGAAGCAAAAATTTCACTCGCTCCTACCGGAGCCAATACACCGGAAACGACGGCCGCCCCGGCAGCATCTGGAAGCCCTCCGACTCGGAATCAACATTTCCCGGATACGATAGTAACCTGAACACATGTAGGAATTCTAACGAAAAGGCACCCGCAATTTTCAATCCAGCTCTTCGAATCGACCTTCATGAAGGGCTTTTTCTACAGGGTTTTGGATATCCACGACACCCGTCCGCTTCAATCTGTTGTGGAATGTTAGCACTAATTCATCTCATTACCCAAGAGCGATAGATTGCTTATACCTCTCAAATAACACAAACAATCGCTCTGCCTCGCGCTCCTTTTCCTCGTCCGTCATCTCGCTGAAGGGATCTTTTATCTCTGGTTCGCTATCCAAAGCCTGGCCTGTAACTGGGTTGAAAAGTCGCCCAGAAGTGTCTGAGGAAGTAGAGAGACTCTCTAAAACTGACTGGGGAAGTTGTACACCAGCGCTGAGAAGAAGCCCCGAAGCGTAGCCATATCCAACATTACGGACAAACTCCTCCGCGTTCGAATTAGAAACCTCAAACATCATCGAGGCAAGGTGTTGACGGATATTCAGAGCTGCAGCAGAAGTGGACAGTTGTAATAGGCGGGACGCCAATGAATCATCTCTCCCTCGTGGGTTCTTACGTTCTCTAATGAAATGGTCATTGCGTGAGTCTGTGATGTTATCCAGTGGCGGGGGGGGCTTACTCGTCGGAGGGCAGCAATTGCTTCCGCATGTACTCCTTGGCTTGGCCGGAGGAGATTTCAAAAATCCTTCTCAACAATGTTATTAGTGGAGCCCCTGCTTCATCGAATAGCTGGTTACGTTGGCTGTCATGTTTATCGTTTGGGCTCTCTACAGAAAGGTCCAGGACTTCGATAAGCCGGGCGACATTACACGTGGAGTCGAAAGAAGGAAATACGCATCCAGCCTGAGATGAGAGATCGAGGTTTAAAAGGGCATTGACTAGATAGGCTATGGGTGATTGGAGGGGAAGACTGGGGAGTGTCCTCCTGCAGAGAATCCTGAAGAGGTTTGGAATGGACCTATTTGCCGACGTTAGCAGATCCCCTGTAAGGGCAAGGGTTCGTTACGAAAAGCCAACCTTGAGAATAAATCTACTTTCTCAGGGGCAAAGTGGGTGAGGTTAAACAACAGCTTTGCGGTTTCTGTGAATGCCATATCTTGCAGTGAAGATGGTTGTTCATTCTTGTTGATCCTGGAGTATATTTTTGCATGCCTCGTAATCGCCTGCAAAATCATTAGCTCTGTTGGGCCCTTTCAACCTTTCCAACAATAATTGGTTACGTCATTGAGGTAATTGGCGAGTTTATACTCTTCCAGCCATTTTGATATATCAGCGGCCGCATACGTAACTAGGAACAAAATCCGGCCTGCTAAGAATTCTTCATCGAGCGAATCGTTCTGGGTGATGTATCAGTCCAGGCGACATCTCGTTTCTCGTATGGGGGGTAGGGGCCACGGCTAACCTGGTATACATTGACTGCCCTTTCTGCATACCCAAGATCAAGAAATATCTGCCTGGTCTCGGGAACTTTCAGTAATGCATTTGCAAGACACCGCATAGCTTCTAGGGCTGATTTATTGTCGGCCCCTTCAAAGGCATGTTTGCATAGCATCTCGATCCCCTGGGATCTTCTTTAGATGACTTCAAGTAAACTAGGGAGAAGTAGCCTACTTCCTTGGTGAATATCGGGTCGGATTGGTTCGCACTCCGCCCGAAAACCTTAAGCTTCTCGAGGGTTGCGAGTCTCTCTATACCGAGATAAGACGTCAAACCTTGAGCGGTTTAAGGAGAGCACTTACTTTCTGGCGGAAGGTCATGATCTTGGAGATCTGCCCTCAGTATGTCAACGAGAGCTTGGACCTGGCTTAACTTGCCTTTTTGATATCGTAATCTTATTAGCAGCCTCGTGCTTCACAAGTACCGTATACAAAAAGGAGGGGGAGATTCCTCAAACGAACTTGTATTGGAGCTAGGCGTTGCCATTGAAAGACTGACTCGAGCAGAAAGTTGACTTGGGAATAAGTGATGGAGGGGTGGAAAGCTAGAATTATAGATCGCTGGAAATTTGAGTGGAAGCTCATGCACAATTTGCTCTCGGACAAAGGAAGTACTGACCCGTGCACCGGTTGACCACAGAACGTCAAATAGGGCTAAGCGGGGGATAAATGATAAGGGTTCTTGAGACTGGAGTAGTAGCTAGGGAGTGTTTTTAATTCTTTTTGTATTAAATTTTTTAATTTTTTGACATGTAAATAAGTTGTTGCGGGGGCAGCAACTGGACGGAAGCTGCACGGCAAAGGCTCGAGTCAGGGATGGATGCGGAGCACGATGGGCTTGCTTGGGTGATTACAAAGATTCCACTTCTCCTTGAGACATACGCCAAGACATGCTAGAAATTTTAACCTTTAGCCTAGCCAAATATAGCCATAGTCAATTAGGAGGCGACCTTAGTCCCCGCGTTAATTGGGCTAAAATCCGCGTTCTTTTCGACGCGTCGCGTGAGTCTCACACTCGCCCGAGCAACCATTTTCCCATTCAAAGGGTGACTTCGGTCTCTACGGTAACCGACTGAGTCCCCTAAGTCGGTGCGGGCATGTTACTCCCGCTTCCCTTCGGATTATTCTACGCTATTTCACAAGCCCTTCCTATCAAACCCCCTCCCCATATTCGCCCTTTCTCTTACCATAGCCCTTCGGGAACGCTTCCACTCGACACCAGTGCATCTGATCATATCTCCCGGTGCTAGCTGCGTTCATTAGCTCTCCGCTCTCTTCACGTCCGCCATATTCTCCCTTGATCCCATGCTTGAATACTGAGCTAGACTCTATCTCAGGTTACTTGATTGATCATGGTTCAATCAGAAACTACGAGTCCTTATTTCGCCGGAACTAAGTCACGCTCTGTTGAGCAAACGCAGCCACGACCTCCAACGCCACCGAGAGAGTCCCCTCGGTCGGCCTCAAAGACGAAAGGATTGGTAGAAAAGGACTACTCTGCAGACAGTGCTACCGAGTCTCTAGTGGAACCCTCTTCGCGAGAGATCACGCCTCCCTCCTCCTCTGGGGATAACGCGACCGGGAAACCCAAGAAGCGTGTCGGGTGGTCCCCATGGACAAAGTATCATAAACCGGATTCGCCGTTATCCGTGACTCCTATTCGATCAGCGATAGACCCGAAGTCTTTGAAGTCAATTCTCAAGCCCTACTGCTCTCCGATACCACTTTTTAACGATAAGCTAACTTTCGAGCAACCCGTTCCCGAGTCATTGCCCAAGATGTTGGAATCCATCATTCAGGCGCTTGAATCGACCGAGCGCAGCAAGAAAATTGACGCTTATGTTACATTTTCTAACAGCATAAAAGCTTACGACAGTATACCAGATCTAGCGGTTATGGAGGAGAAACTCCCTTCCCTGTGTGTGTTCATAAAACGGGATTTTGATGCCAAGCTGGACGATAGCGGGAAGTCCGACAGTCAGCTCATCCAACAAGCCATTAAGGTATTGACTATCCTCGCCTGGACGCTCCGGTTGGCAGAATCGATGGATGATGGAATGGCATCCTGGTTTCTACAAACTGCTATAGACAGGGTACAGGATGGCCATACACCTAAGCTCATCGTTAATCATCTTCTTCATTTCCTCGCCCAGCAGCGGTTCCCACAGCGCATCATGACTTCTGAGAGGTCAAATCAAATTATTACAGCCCTTGACAGCCTCGATCAACGGGTTACGGGAAAGTCCATTACGAAGGAACGCATCGATATCTACTTCAGATTATTGTCTCAGGCCAAGCAGACCATGCTCGCGAGGGTAAATGATTGGATGGACAACTTGTTTGGTGGCCTTTTGAGCAGTGTGAAGGAAGTGCGGAACCGTGCACTAGCCTGTGTGGCGGAAATCCCAAGAGCCTTGGGAAGCGAGAAATCTACTGCCCGTTGCTTGAGTAGCATATTTAGCAGGGATGCTGCGAATGGTAAACGCATGTTTGAATTGATCAAAGAGCGGCTCGAACTTTTTATTAAGGACGGCGAGGGCGTGTTTGTTGCTCGGATGTGGGGTGTTGTGCTTCTGCTCATCCGAGTAACAGCAGCCGAACAATGGGAGTTTTTCACTCACTGGCTGCGGGTTATTGAGGGATGTTTTAATGTATCGGATAAGGACGTGAAGGTAGAAGCCCAGATAGCGTGGCAAAAACTTATATACGCCATGAATATTGGCCCAACCACAGCCCGCAAACTTTTGGAGCTTCTCTGCAAACCTCTTGGACAATATCTCGATCCGAAGAACGCGTTATCTAACACTAAGCGGCCACGGATGGCAGCAATGGTCAATATATCGGTTCTACTTTATTACGGGTTTCGCCCCAATGCCCCTCACAAGCAGCTCTCTGAAATTTGGGATGTTGTGGTTGTAGGCGTGCTTGAAAGGTTAGCGCTATCTAGTAAGGATGAAGTAGAAGGTGGATGCAAAATACTTTCGGCCGTCTTTGAAGGTTCTGCTCAGAAGCCCTGGTCTGAAGACCGTGTCTTGAAACCTCCTACAATGTCACCAAACGAACTACCAAGGCTTGACCCCAAGTGGGTTAGATCGAATAGCGCGATAGTCTTGAAGACTGTTGAAGTTGCCCTCCGGCGTACCCCGTGGAAGGCCGGCGAGACCGAGGACGGTCCGAAGCTCCTTTGGGCCAGGTTTGTCAAGGCGGTTGCCGACGCTGGCAGTAAGGAAATTAAAATATCGGGAGATCTGATGGATGCTGTGGCTCAGCTTCTTGCCCTGTTCCGTCGAATGTGGAAAGCTGGGCCTGCAGCCTTTAACGAATCAAAAGACGGTTCCTCGGAGTCCTACATCAAGAAGTTCATTTTCTTGGCTAATACAGCCCTATCAGCGCTCGGGACATTGCCATTCACGGAGAAGCTCTTGTCTCTCGATGAGGAGAGTTTTGCACCTGCAGCCACTCCTATGCATAAGTATTCTTCTGGCAACAACTCCACAATCGTCTATTCTCCGATTTTACACATGTTCTCTATGTTTCTTCTACCTACAGAAGGTGTAGTTGTGGATGAAGAGTATCATGACTGTGTTAAAGCTATCCTCTGGAGATGCTGCAGCTCTCAGGACTCGAGAAGAAAGAAGCTAGCGCTGATAGCTTCATGTGCAAACCTGCTTCCGTATAAAGATCCCGATACTTTAGATCTTGGGATGTGGCAAACACTTGCCGATTTAGTGGCTCTCTCGCTGCCTATACTGACCCGGGAGAGGATACTGCTCAGTCCATCACCGGTGGGAGGGGAGTTCAGAGATGCGGTGAAAGTGCTTGAGTGGGGTTGCCGGTATGCTTCTGTTCCAAGACATTTGTTCTATCTTTATTGCAATATCACTTATATTCTATATAGCTATGATTTACCAGGGTGGCAGTCACTGCTGAGTCGGCTTTGCGAAACCGTGCAAAACGAACAAGGCGATATGCATCTTGCCGTTGGGATCATTGACCCCCTTGCCGAAATCATTAGGCATCAATCGACCGACCATGATAGGTTAGTTCTTCTTATTCCCCTCGAACAAGTAACTAAAACCTTCCTCGTAGGGGTCTTCAACAGTGCAAGTATCTCATCAGAAGGGTCCATTATCCCAGACCGAGATCCCACGGAGATGGAGCCCGCACGCCCCTCGTAGCTCTTGGACGGAAGCCGAACACAACTGAGTATGTAGCTATTTGTCCATTTCATGAATTTTACACTAACCTGTCGATTTTAGGCCGCTTGAGAAGTTATATGATCTTACGGATCATTTACTACGTAAATCTTATTCTTCGAATGCTGAAGGAAAGGCTTTGTCCGAGGCAATAACCCTACTGGATATCCTGGGCGATCTTTCCGGCAGATGCCCCCCGACATCCCTTGTAACCTTGCTCAAGCGCACGCAGGAGGGAGTTGGTGTGTGGGTTCTTGACCCGGATCACCTGATTAAGGCGAAGGTTGCTATCACGTTCCCTACGTTTCCTCTACTCTTATTAACGTTTCCTAGCACGATGAGGGTGCAGTACAAATAGTCAACGCCTGGGCAAAAATTACCGATGCCATCGCTCGTCTTCCACAGCACGACGGAAAGACTCTCGCGGACCTAGCCACTCTCATCAAGTGTGGTCTTGAAAGCCGGCTCAAATCCATCGTCAACCTTTCAGTCATATCCTGGAACTTGACTTTCGGTGAACAAGCATCAATTATTTACCCCAAGCGTGTTCGAGGGGCATTAAAAAGACTGCGGCCTATTGCTGATTTAAAGCTTCCCTCGTTCCCCGACGAGTTAGAAGATGACGTATGGACACCTGCTCTCCACTGCTTTTGGTCCACTCGTTGACAGTCCTAGATTATCCCAACCCCTCCACAATTTTCTGAATCTCAGGAAAAGCTTGAGGAATTGATGCAAGAGAGAGAGGCCTGGACGAGTCCAACCCCCTCGCGGTCTGGGACCTCACCCTTTAGGTCCCGGTCAAGGGTTTCTTCGCCACTAACAGGGACAAAGGAGGGTTTATTCAGTTCCCGCCCAAGGCGATCACTTGGCACGAGAAATTTACAACCCCCCCCCGCTCGCCCTAAACATATGGATTCTCAAATCGAGTTTGCTGCTATTGAAACCGATCCAGCAGGGAAAGACAGCTTTATTTCAAGTTCACAACTCACTGAAAGACAGAAGGAAGTAAAGGAAAGGCAATCAGAAACCGCGGTCCTCTTCGGAAATCTGAATGCTAATTCCGCCAGCAAGCGTGGTAGGTTGCCAAAAGATTCTGCTAAGGCCACAAGTAGTCCAAGAAGCACACGGCTTTCTCGTAGTCCCATAAAAGATTCCGGGAGGTTGCGTTTTGGTGAATCACCTCAAGCCAAATTCAGCCAAGTGGATCTTCCAGAATCACCATTACCAAAATATATTAGTAGTCCCACGACCTGGGCACCCGAAGCTCAATCCCCTGTAGGGCCAGTGGCGGACATTACGATTGACCCCCCCAGGGCTCAGGATACAGATGAAATGATCGATATCATAGACGATGATGCCAGTGAAGTCGAAATGATGCAAGGCTCTAGTTCACCCTCTATCGAGGACGACAATTTTGTTGACGCCCCGGAGGATCGCATTTCCAGCGGCGAGGAAGTTGAAGAAGTACCCAGGAACTCGCCCAGCATAGTCGTTGAGATATCTCCCGTTCAAGACCGCAGAGTTTGTGACAAAGGATCTCACCCAGATTCTCGTTTCGTCCCAGTCTTTTCAGAGAATGAAGGGGAGAACTCAAAAATTAACGAGCCAAATACAGAATCAGATAACCCTCAAAGTCGGGAATCAAGCCCTGGGGTCCAGATAATGACGGAGGAGCGCGCAGCATCCAAACTTCCAACAAAACGCAGACGCGCGCGCCCAGGAACGAGACGACGCTCTCTTCTACGAATGGCCTCCGAATCTCCAAAGAAAGTTTCAGGCACTATTACTGTTGCCGAGCCCGACGCACTGCAATCGAAACCGCCCACATCGCCCTACCATGCGCATGGCGAAAAAACCAAGTCCTCATCCCAAAAGTCGCAATCCAATCCAATCTCATCTCCATCCAAGAGTTCCAGCTCCCCTGGAAAACTCGCGACAACTTCTACAATGTCACCACCAACCACCAGGTCATCTGTGAAGAAGGCTGCCATTGCAAAGCCCCCAGCTCCTACTAAATGTTTGTTGTAAAAACACTGATACCTTTTTTCTCACATTTGGCTGACCGAAATCAGCTACGCGCAAACGCAAGCTAGAGGCTGTCGACCACTATGGCGCAAACAACGACGAGAGTGCAAGTTGTAAGTGCCCTTTTCCCGAATATCAGGGAAGTATTCTGCTAACCCAAAATTAAGTTGAGAATTTAGCAACGCCTACACCGAAACGTCGTAATACCGCCACCTTACCCGTAAGACGTACCCGATCGTCTACCAAAGTGTCATCCAAAAATAATGACAGCGGTCCAGATGTTTCATTCATTGAAGACACTCAGCTCAGTGTCAATTCGTCAAATGATGACCCCCAAGACCACGTTGATGAACTTGTGGGGCCTACTCCCTACGTTGGATCGAAGGCGCATACCCTTTTCACTGAGGGAACACCGAAGTCCGGCCGGGGAAAGGGCCGACTAGACTCAAGCAGTACACGACCTGAGGCTGTCGAAGATACTCCAAAGACCCCCAAGACTCAAAGACGTCTAAAGAGAAGGTCGCTGAGTACTCCTGGGCAGTCTCAGGATGGTACACCCATGGTTGGGTCTGGAGGGGAGGCGGATCCCGTGTCATCCAAGGGAATTAGAGCTCGCAGAAGCTTGTCGACAAAGCAACTAGAAGCCGTGCCGGAGCCTATTAGTGGAGAAACTGCTATTGATGGATTACAGAAGGCATTGAGAACCTTGGAGAGTGCAAGCCTAACGCCAGACGAATGCCGTAGGGCGGAAAATATCCTGTTTGATGCATTTTCTCAACTTCGTCGAAAAGGGACAAAGTAGATAAATTTATTTCTATTGTGTATGATCTCCTGTACGATAGTCATGTTCCCTTACCCTGCGAGTTTCGTCTTACGTTACGGAGTTCCCTGTCGTCTTTTTCATGCCTCCCGATATTGTATTCTCATATTCTTTCTTTATGGTATGATTCACTGTGGGGTGAGGTTACTTATAATATTGTGCTTCTTCTGGGTTTTAGAGGGTGCTTTTTCTCTTTGTGAGACAGCCACCACTTTAATTTGAGAGTTATCCTGATAGATCGTTCTTGGATTTGTGTTGCGTTGAAGTTATGGTGTTCTTTCTACTCTGGAGAAGCTGTTGTCACTATATCGCTAGATCCTAAGTTAATTATATCCCAATACGGTCAGCTACGAGTACGATCGTAGGATAACTCAGGTTTCCTAGCACAGCAAATAGAGAAAGTCTGACGGTAGTGCTATTCATGTGTTCTTATGCACTGTGAAGCCCAAAGCAAGGAACGAAACTTGGATCAAACCTTTTGGGAACACTTGGCAAGGCTCAGAACGTTCAGGTTTGTGTCAGATTTCATAATATTACGAGTATCATATTCTCAAAGTACTAGTACAGGGACAAATCTTTTCGTCCGATAAGATTCGGACAGTACAAGTACTCGTACTTGTCCTCGTACTGTACTAGTACAGCATATGACTATGGTACGGCTCGCTCGTCCAAGTAGATTAACGCGGTTCACTGCATTATGCTTAGTCCGTAGCGAAACTGATGGATGGTTCACGGTTCACCCAGGACGGCGCTGCACTCTACAGGTAGCAAATAAACCCCACCCTAAAGCTACCCCTCGACCCACCGAGCTTGGTCATTCCCTCAAAACTATTTCTGCTATCATACTTGTACCATCGCACTTGTCTACAAGAATCATCTACGAACCCCACCCTCTCAAAGAATAATTTTTAAACGCGATGGTTGAACGCAGCAAGAAGCCGGTTCCCATTCCCGTGAGCTCTACGGGAGGAGAAACCCCGGGATTCGTTTTCAAGAGTGATAGGGTCAAGGTATCTCTATCCATCTCCTAGCACCCTCCCGCCCCCAATGAAGAAATTATTACAAAATTAACACCGACATTAGCTTTCTCTACCCACTGGGGAATCCGCCGAGATCTTGCTACACGGTGCCACGGTGATTTCCTGGGTGGTTGACGGGCAGGAGAAGCTGTTTCTGAGTGACAAGGCGGCCCTCGGTAAGCGGTTGCCCCGCAGCTGATGGATGGCTTGATTGAATGGCGAGGCGGGGTGAGACGAGATGGCTAATGAGTAGCGGTTCTGCAGATGGATCGAAGCCGGGTATGTCGTTGATTCCCTCCAGCTACCTTTATTATTTCTGTCCTCATATTGACTGTGGTTGTGGTGATCAGTAAGAGGCGGAATTCCGCTGGTCTTTCCGGTACGCATGCCTCCACACACTGGTTCTCAATGAAATGTGTATGAGCTAGACCAACTAAAACACGCTATTCCAGGTGTTCGGAAAATCTACGGAAGGACCCACCGCCGCGCTCCCACAGCACGGATTTGCGAGACTCTGCAAGGTCATCATTGTTCCTTCCCGCCTTCGACAGAACTAACGCTATAAGCAGTGGGAACTACTCGGCCGAACTAGCGAAACCGAAACCTCAATCCAGGCTGACTTTGGCCTCGGTCCTGAGAACCTTACCGTCGACCAGCGCAAACAATGGCCCTATGATTTTGGCCTGATTTACTCCGTGAACCTAAGCAAGAGCAGCCTCGAGACAAAAATGCTCGTCAGAAACGAAGGATCCGAGACGTTTGACTTCAACGTTTTATTCCATACATATCTTCGTATTCCCGTATCCCCCCCAGCTTAACACTGATGGTGCTCGCGACGGTTGGATTAGGACTAACGAGGATAGGACATAAACAATCTCACAATCGAAGGTCTCAAAGGCACCAGCTATAAATGCAAAGTTACAAAATCTGAAGCCGTTGAGGAGGCGGTCGAGCTCCCCGTCGGCTCTGAAGTGGACCGTGTATACGCCAACGTCTCTGGAACCGTCCAGGTGAGAGACGGAGGCGAAGCAATATTCAAAGTCGGCAGGACCAATCTGGAAGACGTGGTTGTCTGGAACCCCTGGGAGGGCGCGAGCAAGATGGCGGACTTTGGGCCTGAGGACGGGTATAAGAACATGAGCAAGTCCCCTTTCCTACCGCTCTACAGGTAAGAATATGAGTACTGACATTGTGGGGGCTGTTAGTCTGTATTGAGGCGGGAGCTGTATCTAAATGGCACACTCTCGAACCACAGAGCGTCTGGGAGGGGAGCACCATTATCAATCTTTGACTGGCGGTAGGGCCTGGTGATGGGCCAGGGGGATAGGGTGGTGGGAAACTCGAGATCGAGGCAATGAAACAGGTTTTTAATAGTCATTTCTATGCCACGGTGTTATGAGAAAATAAAAGAAAACAGGTTTGGGGAGCTTTTCGCTGTGTGCCTCGTTATATTTCATCTTATTTAGCCCAGTGTACTCGAGTAGCGTCGGATTCGTCTATTGTCATAATCCACGCAACCCAGTGGATGATTCAAGTCCTACATTGCACCACCATAAGCTCTACGACATATCATAGCACCCCGCTACGTGGGCAAGGCCTTTCAGCCCATCGCATAAAACCCGTGGGATGGCCGTTGGTAGGACAGACCACCAGGTCAACTTATAATCCACTGAAGGACTCGACCCGTTGTCTAGTAATTCGTCACTGGTCGTCACTCGGTACAGTACTCCCACTCTCGCCAATTTCTTGCGGGGAAGCCCAGACTCCCGGCGGCAGTAGCGCTTGGGCTTCCTGCCCAAGAATTCGTGGGGCAGAGCAATCTCGACAGCAACGTGCTGTGGGCCACCGTCTTATGCAATGCGGATGGATATCCGCGGTGCATTCTCTGGGTAGAAAGAAGCGCAATTCAGAATACGAGTGACCATTGATTCACACCATCACCCACGTGGTTGTCAATATCTTGCCTATCGTTCCCTACGCCAGGTATCAAATCGCACAAAATACATCCATATCGCGGCGATATACTCTAGGCACTGCATCATCCATACGCCCCCTACCGTCTTTACCGATGTAACACATGCCTCGTCTCTCGTTTTCCTCATTATTCTATCGGGCATTCCACGTCCCAACAAGTCAAACCAGCCAAACCAACCGGGAAAAAAGGGCAACGGGAAAAAGACATGGAAAAAAAAAAAGGAAACCCCTAACAGTTTCCCTCCGCGCGATGATGTTGTGAAGAGAGTTAGCTAGGAGAGGAAGGAGAAGGGAACGCCGAAGGAAATGGGTGAAAGGTATATGAGGAAGAGGGTATATCAAACACTTCAGGGGAGAGGAGGGGAAAGAGAAGAACTAAGTGGCGCCAAATGAAAGGGTAATTATTCACATTAATGATTGCGAAAGGGGAGGGAAACGGAGAAAGGTAGATCAAGGGCGGGCTTGCTGCGGGGATCTATGAGGATCTGGTGAGGCAGCTTCGAACCTTAATACCGGGACACCCATATCACCTCGGCCGTCTTCGACAATGCCAGGGTACTCTGGCGGCGCGCCCCAGTCCAGATCTCCGGAATACCCGGGCGGCCGGTCGCCGGGGACGCTGTCGTGCATGCTATCTCGATTATCCAGACTCGGGCGAGTACTGCCCATGCTAAAGATCTCGTCGCTGCGGCGTCGCTCGGGAGTGCCGAGGGTGCTAGTGAGGGAGAGAGCGCTGTTGGTTCGAATATGGCTGCTTCGGCCACTGCGGACACTATCCCCCACGCCCATCGGTGCGCTAGCGTCCAGTAGGGGAAGGCTGTCCCTGTCGGAGACGTCAGAGCTAGCGCGGACTCGGGATCCGTCAGGTCTTGCAACACCGATCTCTGCATAGGAGACCTCGCTCAAACGCCGTTCCCGTTCCTGCACTGCTGCTAGCGTCGCGGCGAGGGAAGTTGCGGAACTGCTGCCTCTGTTTCGGGAACCAGCTGCAGCGCGGCCAGCGTTGCCGCCCCGTCCGCCATTTTGCGCACTCTCCCGCTCCGCTGCTCGCTCCAGCTGTCTGGCTAGCCGGATCTCGTACAGTGCCCGCATGTGCTCCTCCCGTCGCTCCTCCTCCTCCTCGGCTGTTTCCGGGGCCTCAACCACTACGTCGACTCCCCCACGCTCTCCTTCCCTTCCTATTGTCCTCTCCCGATCTGGCAACGGCACTGCCCTGTACTCGGGCAGAGTCATTATACTCCGAACGCTTTCTACTCTGTTCACGCTCGATGCTTGATGCTGCTGCTGCTGCTCCCTTCTCCGCCTCTCCCTTCTCTCCCTTCTCTCTTGTTCTCGTCGGGCGGCCGCGCTTGACACCGCGCTCGACCCCTGAGTTGGGCTGCCTGAGGATGCTGCGGGGGCGTATACGCCTGGTTGCCAAGTAATCCATTTCTTCCTCCACTTCTCGGGGAAAAACTTTGGCGCTAGAGGGTGGGCCTGTCGGATGTATCGGAGGGCTATATACGTGATTATGGCGAAGAACAGTAACGAAATGAAGACAACGGCAATCTTATTCCGTTGAGGCGCAAATCATCAGCCCATCATTCAAACCCCTATCAAGTAAAGTCCCCAGTGCAAAAACTCACGATTAATGCCTTTCCTTGAGGGTTTGGATCCCCCTCCTGCTGAGCCCGCTGCGTCTCCGGAGCACGTGGGAGCCGTTGTAACTTCATCCTCTGCCTTCCCCCTGGTGGTATAGGCCTAGCCGACGCAGGGTGACAAGACGCAGAGAAAAAGAGGAAATAAACCAAAAGAAAAAGAGAGAGAAAAAAGTATCCTCCACACCAATGACCGACAACAGGTGTATACCCCTTCCTATTCCCGTGATCCCGTAATCCCGTAATCCCGTGAAAAGTGAACAGTTGTAGTAGTAGGTGACAGCGGGAGCCAGCAAAGGAGGGAAGGAAGACAACGGAAAGCAAGGGGGGAATATCTCGACTTTTTAACGAATCCGGACGAATTGCGTGCAAATCCTTTCGTTTGTTCGACAGTCGATCAGTCAGCCTAGCGGAAGCACGAGGGGGGGCGAATAAGTCAAGTCGTGTGCCTTCATTCGCGGGGGAACCGCAGTGGAGGAGGGGTGGAAGAGGCTGAAACCGAACGAATGAGCCACCAAGCATACAGCAGTACTGTTGCGAGGAGAAAACTATGGCAAAAGTTAAACGAAGCTGTGTCTTTTGCTTTGTGCGAGGCTATGTGAATCGGGACATTATGCCTAAGCGTGCCAACTTTCTCCGTTTCGTCGGAGGCAGGGAAAAGAAAAGGGATGGGTGGATGGATGGGTGAGAGGAGGGGGGGGAGGATGAAGAGGGTCGGGGGGAAAAAAAGGAAAAGCGGTTTGCTGTGCGTGTCTTTTTGGAGGTCTTGGTCTGAACAGAACGAATGGACAAACAAGGGAGCGAGAGAGAGCCTGACAGCGAACAGTAACCTGGTCCGCAGCTGCTCCCGGTGAATGAAGGGTGATCGGGCGTTTAATTCTGGAAGGTTACCTGGGGGGGTGCTGGTCCTCTTCCTCGATGGAGGGAAGAGATTGGGAATGCACCCCACTGAACCGGCACCGTGCAAGCAGGTTCCCCAGACTAGGCGGGCAGACCACCGGTGGTACAGGGAGCAGAGCAAGCTTTGTGAGTTCCAGAGAGGGGAGCACCGGGAGGCGGAGGACAGCTTCCGCCTACTCGAGTAGGCATAGTACTCGTACATAGGTACTCGAGTACAAGTAGAGAGTAATTGGGGCAAAGTGCTCGAATGGAGCAAGTCTTAGGGAATGTAGATACAAGTAGAGAGGATGGCTGAATCGCGAGTAACTTGAGCCTTCAGCATCCCTATACCGGTAATGCCGAACGGTGCCCCCAATTCCTACCATGATACAGCACAAGGAGTGTGTATTCGACTCACCCTCGGAAAACCCCCAATCGGCAGGCCTAGAGTACGATACCGTGCTCGAGTACCCACGCTATCCTCTGCAATTCATACAGTACGAGTAGTCCACCGCCGATCGCATGTTGGAAACCAAGCCGCCATCCCCATACAGTATCAGTATGAAACCCTACCGGCACTTTGCACTACAGTACCGGTGCTCGAGTACTCGTACAGTACGAGCACAGTTCCTCCATTTCTAAAAATACCTGGGGGCAGCATTGAGACCCTGGATCGGCAGACCTCCGTTTTTCCAATCTCATACGGTAAAGTCACTACTCAGTCCTCTCTCTCCACCCTTCAAAATAATGCCGGTATGATACTAGCTTGGGGGCTGTCATCATACCAGGACAGGCTCGAACCTCTGGCCTCGTGGATGGCCGGTGGTGAATACGGTACTGTACTGCATACTGGCAGATCACCTGTCGCGACCCACAGCAACTTATCCAGCCCACCCACTAACCTTGCTAACTGTCATAACCTCGCACCGCATCTTCAGGACAAATTCGAGCCTCACCCTCTCTTCCTCTCACCTCCGCTCCGGCAACACTACTCGAGCACCGGCACTGCACTTGTATCTATTGACTCAACCTCTATAATAGATACTGGTGGCCCCACTCCCGATATAGATTATTTGCAAGCTCCTCGCCCACCTACTTACGTTACGAGTGCAGTACAGTACTGTACAATACTGTGCCATGAGGCTATGTACTCTACCCTTTCCGAAGAACCAGCCCGGCACAATTATTACTAGTATACCATTCAAAAAAAAAAAAAAAAATGAAATGAAGGAAGAAGAAAAAACGAATAGAATATAACAACGAATAAAAATCACCTCCCGCCTCTTCTAGCACCAGCGGTAGGGCGGGGTTGCTGGAGGTTAATATCACGACTCCCAAACGCAATGAGGATGGTCTCGCGGAAACCTACAGTACCGGTATTATGGTACACGCAAACGGGAAAGGGGAAAGGGAGGGAACGCGGTAACTGGGGAGTAGTAGACTATTGCTCTATGGTGGAATTGCATTCGAAAGTCGTGCGCTGTTTCGCATATTGGATTTGGGGCGTGATGCGGTGCGCAATCCGACATTGTCCACCGTCAAAAGGGTCGAGAGTAGCGCAGAGTAGCACTCGTGTGATAGACAACAGGTATCATACCGTATCACACGGTAGGTCTATCGTCGGAGCAGCTACTTGATTATGTGTGCTCGAGTATGTACTCGAGTATGGTGGGTGAATTTAAAGCACAACCAAAAAAAAAAAAGAAAGATGCGAAAAAGGAAAGAGAAGAAAGAAAAGAGAAAAGAGAAAAAAACACAATCCCATCCCAACTCCTATTTACACGGAAGAAAAATGTTACTTACAAAAAACAAACAAGAAAGGCAACCCCCCATAAATCACCATTTCCATCGGTTGTCTGTATTTGTCCCCATCATCTAGAGCACTGCACTTGTAAACATATCTATTCTTGCTGTTGTGGTTCTCAAGGTAAATCCCCGATCCGCTGTCTTTGCACACATCCATCCATTATATATCTCGTGTCATCCCATGCTATCCATTCCATCGCTTCCTTCGATATTATGTGCTTGACCGTCTGGAGAATAGGGGATATGATAAAATGACAGACACATCATCGCTTCTCAACAAGCAGCACGTGCATGGCTGCATACGCTAGTATTATGAAACTTCCTGCAAAGATGCCAAGGTTGATGACGTCTTTCCAATAAGCCAAGCTGTTGAAGCCGAACGTGCTCAGGATAGTTGCTCCGGGGACTTCGATGTCGAGGCCAAACCTAGTTCAACTCGTTAGAGTCACTCGAGCGGGGNGGGGGCGAAGGAGGTGATCACTTACTTGTGTTCATAGAGGCTGAGATATCTGACTTCGTTCACGATCAACGCTTCGAAGCCGTAGTGGAAGATGCTGACGGCTTGTAGCCAGAGCGCTCCCTTTGGAATACTATCGTGGTTCAAGAGCAACCCGGCAAACAGGAGGGAGAACAGCATGACCAAGCTGCCGACAAGGTTCGCCAGGGAGGTGTCTTTGAACACGATTCCGATGAAAAGGCAGATAGCGGATGCAGCCAAGTTGAACAAGATGAGGACTAGCATGAACTTAAGGAACTCGGGCCACTCAGCAACGAAGCCAACCATCGGATAGAGTATTGCCCCCATGATGATAGGCGGGATGATTCTTAATGGAACGATATCAAACATGACCTTGGCAGCAAAGTATGTGACCGGTGCGTAGTACCTGTTGGCACGCTCTCTCAAGAATAAGGTTCTCTCCGCGGCAAATACGTTCAAGCTCGTAAGCGTGCTGAACCCGAAAAGTGCCAAAACGAAGAAAATTAGTCCCATGCGGTTCTGGAATCCAGAAATATCATCTCTAACGCCGAAGAAAAGGTATCCACAGAGAACTAAAGACAGGAATTAGCGAAAACATGTTGGCCGCGGTTGAAAGAAACCCTCCACAAACCTCCAAGAAGAATAGAAATGGCATAGTGAGCAAGCATCAAAAGTGGGTTTCGGTACAAGTTCTTCCAAGTCCTTCGACTCAGAATAGCAAATTGACTAATCCACCCAATTCTCCTGAAACCTTTCATCGCTCCAGAGACTCCGTTACCGTTCGCGTTACCGTTAGCATTGCCGTCCGCGGCGCCGTTGGGGATAGCACGTGCGGCATTTTCAATTTCGTCCCTGACATTAGCTGCCACTTCCGAATTTTTATAGGCCGCGATCAAGACGTCTAGGTCGGTGGCATCAGCCCCATTTTGGGCTATAGGCGGGAGAAGATGCTCAGTCTCTTCGAGGCTTCGCCGAGGCTCACTAGAGTCTCTCCAAGCGCGTGTATTCTCCAAGGAGTCTGACATCATCACTTCTTCCCCAACAGCAGATGCCACCTCGGAACGCCTTCGTGTGAAAAGCTGCCTTTCTTGTAGAGCACGAATCGAATCACCTCTCTTGCGAAGCTTCTTCCTTGGACTGCCATCGGCGCCAGCGCTCTCACTCGTGATGCTCGGCGATGGCCTAGGTCTAGTGGGAACGGGCTCCTCGCTAGCCTCGATCAAGGGTTCCTCACGGGGTGTAGATCGCCTCTGTTCAGCGTGCATCGTCAAGTCGACTAGATAATCAGCAATATTGAAGCCTTGCGGGCATGGATAGCCAAGCTTATCGAAATATCTACAAAACCCAAGTTAGTTATTGTTCCTGGACAGATATCGTGCGCCACTGTGATTGAAACTAACCTCTGACAATTATCAAACGGACCCGAGTAGACACATCGACCCTTTGCCAACAGAACCAGCTGGTCAAAAAGCGCAACAATATTACTCTTCGGCTGATGAATCGTAAAGACCACAGTGCGCTTGCAATTCCTTGCTAGATTAACCAGGCATTCGACGACATTATATGCATTGAAACTATCAAGACCACTTGTGGGTTCATCCAAGAACAACACACTCGGGCTGGTGACAAGCTCACAAGCAATTCCTACTCTCCGCTTTTCACCACCAGAGATCCCACGAAGACCGTTGTCCTCGGAGGTGCCAATGATTTGATCCTTAATTCCCAAGATGCCCAATTGACCCATAACTTCCATAACACGCCGATCCTTTGCCTGGTAATTCATTTCTCTAGGAAGCCGGAGAAGCGCTGAGTTGAGAATGGTTTCGTAAACGGTGAGTGTTGGCATCATGGTATCTTCCTGATCAACAAATCCAATGACTTCCCTGTATTCCTCGTCTGATACAAGAGTACCATTGACATAGATATTGCCTCCAACAACACCACGCTTGTTCTTGCGGGCCAAAATATCCAAAAACGTTGTTTTCCCGGCCCCAGAAGGACCCATGATAGCCATAACCTGGCCCGGATTGACTGCACCGGGAACATCCTTCAGAATTTGCTTTTCGTTAAGGGAATAGGAAAGTTTATCAAAGTGCAGCGCCGCTGGCCTATGTTCTGTCATAAGCCTTGTGCCCTCATCGTCGTCATCCGGTAGATGGATAGGCCCTAATCCATTGCGTTGTCCTACACGCCGGCCCAAGTACCATAAACCTAGAATCACAATTACGATAAAGAGAGCAACTCCGGAAATAACTCCAGCGATGAGAGGTTTGTTAATAGTCTTGATCGGTCTAGTATATCCAGGAACCTCCGATCGATGCAAACACTCTCCAGTGTCACAGTTTAGCAGGATGTTTTCGTCCCCAAAAATCGAGGAGATGACTTCGTTCATAGCCTTTTCCGAGAACAAGCACTGATCATCCAGTTTCGAAGAATCGCAGGAGAAGGTCGCCGGCCCAGTAATTTCCTCAGTCAAGAATTCGCTGAGATCAATTGTACCACCCTCGCCACAGAGGGTTCGTCCCGGAATACACTCGCATTTGACATTCTTGCATTCGTAGTCGGTAACATTTCTGTCGGGCAATGTCTGTAGCACCCAATCACACTCATCAAGAGCGCAATAGAACGACTCCACCTGATCGACCCAAACTATGGAAGATGTTAGCGTCGGGTGAGAGCTTCGAGGATTCTTCATAGATGTAACCCACATTGGAAGGTGCACTCCGCAGGACCCTTGTTACAAGAAAAGGTGACTTGAGGATTTCTCTTCAACATCTCGAGAATTTTCCGGTCTGGGGGTGGCCCGGGTTAAAATCGCAATATTTAATATCCATTATTTGAGAACTTACTCCTAACATCGCACATCTGAAAATTCTGTTTGACAGCAATGCCCTGCTTGTAGCACACGCCATCGACACCCTGAGGCATAAGAGCGTCACAGGCATTATCGGTTTGACAAACTGAAGTATTTTCGTCAGTAATCCGAACATTTCAATCCACTTCGACACAAACCATTGCAGTTGATTCCACCCCACCCTTCGTCGCACTCACAAGGGCCATCGCTCTTCAGTGGCCGGTGATGGTCGCCAGCGAGGGAACCGCAAACTAGAGGGAAACCCAATGTTAGCCATATTCCATGGCTACCGGGGAGTGCGGCGGCATATTCTTACGTGGTTGCAAACAGTTATCCCCCGCGAAACCCGGAGGGCATTCACACTTCCCATCGTGAGAGCTGCACTCGGCAAACTGCTTGCAGTTAAAAGCTGGGAGTAAACAGTTAAAGCTAGAGATAATAGAGTCGTCAGTATTATCATGAAAATCAGGGGTGAAGCAATCGCCTCCGAAGTATTCGCTATCCTTCGTGAAGTTTGTGTCGGGATGGGAGTGTGGGGCGTCACGCATTCCTGTGGGGATAGGACATACCACGGCGGACATTCGGCTGGCCGGTTATCCAAGCTCCAGAGGTGTTGGGATTGGAGTAAATCCTTATCGAGTGTCACCGAGGTATTACGCGCTTCCGCAAGACCGATAGAAAGCGAGGAGGTGAAGAGCAGCGCGGCTCCCAAGTATCGTAACATGGATGGCTGCGGTGATCAATGACAACAGGCAATCCTAACGAGGGCTGCTGCTGTCAAGATCAGACACGAATGGTGCTTATGTGTGTGTGGCCTGGAGGGTGAGGGGGAATAACAGGTGGGTGCGACGTATTGTGTAATAGGGAGAGTAGCCTGTATAGCGCTAAGAAAGGGGAAGGCAAAATAGCTAAAAGAGAGGAAAGGTGGCAAATATGAAAGAGGTTGGTTGAGAAGAGGAGTAGGAGGCTGCGTAAGGGGAGAGGAGAGGTGTTGGGGGAGGGGAGTAGTGCAGGAACAGTCGTTTCTGCAGCTTCTTTCGGTTTGCGTTCAATCCGTCACCGACAAGGTTCTGTCTCCCCCAAGACTCTTTTAGCTCTACGAGTAGGATTTCTTCCACTATCCGCAGTCAGACTTCAGACTATGACAATTCTATTACCCGTACCCGAATACAACTCGGTCTAAATACACACTCACTACGAGTACTGATTGGTCAAACCCCAGCAACGATAGCTTATTGTATGATACTAAGTATCATACAACCCAATAATTAGTGGGAACTGTGTGTTTGGGTAGGCCGTGTATTTGGGTGCTTCGCGATTATATGATTGGGTCACCATGCACCTTTCCAATATCTTGGTAGGGCTCAGTAATATTATTGTGAAAGCCATCACACTCGAACTGTTCATGTGAGACTGCCCTTACCGGCACAGTACTTAGCCTACAATGTTGAGGGAACTCCAGAGGGAACGCATCGTAATCGCTTACCGCAAACCGTGTTCCTAGCCATGATAGTGGTCAAAGTGTGCTTATAATTTTATATGAGTTTCACATACAAAAAGTGCAACTTGGAGGGAAGCAGATCTGACCCGCACTCTAAGCTCCCAGCCATTATTGTGGGGTGGGAAAATTCTAATAAAATCTACTCGGAACGCCTAGTAATTATCTACATCACATATTTATATAAGATAAGAGATGGTTTTGACGCCGCTAACAAAAAGCCCATGAGTGTCCCTAGGGGCTGTGAGACAATTTTGACCCAACCTTGCTACAACAGACCGTAGATTTCCTAGGATGGGGGGGATGCTGACGACTTTTGTCGCCAAAGATCGTGTATCACAACCTCTACCTGACGTTACTCTTCTCAAAGGCAAAGAGCGGGCGAGGATGGCTTTATGAAAGACATTTCCCACCCCGACGCTTCCACTTTGAAAAACCGTTACTATACTTATCGTATCAATACCGTAATATGATCACCTGTAACCACCACACCGGCACCTGTCAAGTTCGAGTCGAGTCACGTTCCATTTCTACACCACCACTACTGGTGGAATACCGTTATTTTACAAAAAAAAAAGAAAAGAAAAGAAAACAATACAATCCAACCAAACATATCGGTATCCTAAGTGGGAAGAGATTCTGAGTACCCTTTCGGAAGGGAGGTTATGGTGTTTTGGCACCTTTCACATATCTCACCTGGGTTCTCTGCAATGTAGACCCAACAGCGAGGGCATTTATTTCCCAAGGCGCGCTGGACTACGACTGTGCAGTCGTCACCGAGGAGATTTGTCTTTTCGACGTACTTCCATGTTGGGCTCGTTGGAATATCCTTCCCGAGCGAAACTCCTGAGACGATGAATACATGGGCAAGTTCGTTGGCTGCGCTCTGTTAGCCACGATTTCACGGTCTACCAGATATACGCTCACCATATTTCTCCAAAAGCCTCATCGCCTTGGACCCCTCTGGAGCAATCAATACTGCCGAAGCCTCCAAGTTGACCTTAACACCTCTGTTTCGTTCGCCTGTTATTGCCTGACCAAGCATAAAAATACCCTGGACTTACTGCTCCATTTTAGCCTTCTCAATTCCCAGTTTGACCAGGGAGTGAATTGCGTTGATATGCTTGAACTCCTCAATCAGGTTATCGTCGTTCCATGCCTCGGCTGGCTTATACCATCCTAGTTGTGCTGGGCCGGTGGCGCCCTTTGTCACGAGTGATGTAGCGTGTGACCAAGCTTCCTGGGTAAGTAATGGGACAATAGGTGTAAGCATGGAAATGTAGTTTCGGAGGATCTGATAAAAAGCATTAGTCGTTTCCCATGGAGTTAATATAGGTTAGCGATTATTGAATGTTTACATGATATATGACGGTCTGTATTCCGCGACGTCTTTGAGAGTCTTTTGGATCGGAATACATAGAATCCTTTGTGACATCCAAGTAGAATGCGGAGAGATCCGTGTTAGTATATGCCATGATTATTTGAACGACTACTCCAACATCAGCCTAGAAACAGCAATACGAGTACGCATTTAAAAACCTCTATTGAAGTGCAGGTTCCTGTACATCTCTGCAATAACTCTATTAACCTGATGCAATTGCGCTAACGCATATCTATCGGTCTATGAGACCCCATCAGCCCACGTTTGGTGTAATACCAATCAAGATGCGTATATTCAAGTACCTTCGCCAAATCAGAGTAATCCACCTCCTTTCCATCCCAATCCTCCAAATTTCCCAACAGAAACCTCAAAGTAACCCTTAACTTTCTCAAGTTTTCATTTACACCGTCAAGGATTGTGTTTCCGATACTAACATCCCTAGTGTGATCACAGCTGGCTACCCATAGTCTCAGGGCATCTATACCACCGATGCTCTTGCCCTTGGGTTGGATGACGTCCACTGGAGCCACACTGTTACCTAGAGACTTTGACATCTTCTTCCCTTTTTCGTTCAAACAGAAGCCATGTGTGACAACCATTCCAAAGGGTGCCTTAGCAGCATTGGGGTCTGTAGTGGCAGCTACCCAAGTGAGCAAAGACGACTGAAACCAGCCCCGGTGCTGGTCAGATCCCTCGAGGTAAAGATCGGCCAAAGGTCTGCTCTCACGATGTCCAATACGATTTCTGAGCGCAGCCCAACTTGTGCCGCTGTCGAACCAGACATCCATGGTTTCCTTGCCTCGAACGTATCTCTTTCCTGTTGTTCTGATTGGTTCTGGTACCCATGCTTCTTCCGGAACTTCGCCCCCCCACCAAGCATCAGTGCCCTCCTCCTGTAATATGCCAATGATGTGTTCAACGCTTTCTTCGGTCAATAGCGGTTCGTTAGTCTCGATATCATAGAGCACGGGAATAGGGACCCCCCAGGCCCTCTGACGGGAAATACACCATTCCGAGCGGCTGTTGACATAAGATGTCAACCTTGACCTTCCGGCAGATGGAACAAACTCGACATTTTCAAGTGAGTCGATGGAAGCACCTTTGATAACGCCAACGTCCGCAAACCACTGCGCCGTTGCCCGGACGATTACAGGACGCTTTGTTCGCCAATCGTAAGGATATTTATGCGTGAACCCCGGCTGGAGTGCCAAAAGAGCTTCCGATTCCTCGAGCATCTGCAAGACCTTCTTGGTGCCACCATAAAGAACCTCCAGTCCCTCAAGACCATATACGGGCAAGGCATCTTCAGTAAACCGTCCATTACTGTCTACGGGTGAAAATGGCTGTATTTCATGCTTCCGACAGAGGAGGTAGTCGTCCATTCCGTGGCCAGGAGCACAGTGAACAAGCCCAGTACCAGAACCACCCGTCACAAAGTCTGCAGGCAGTATTGGCTGGGATTGAGCATCCTCTGGAAGCAGGGGATGTAAATATTGCGCCCCAACCAGATCTTGGCCCATAATGCCGTCTATCATAACCCTCGGTTGCCCATCTATGGCCTTACCAAGTTCCCCAGCTCGCTCTGATGCAACGAGTAATTTTCCGTGATTCTCGGTATCCACAACACAGTATTCCATCTCCGTGTTGACAGCGATAGCCTTATTCGCAGGGATAGTCCAAGGCGTAGTTGTCCAGACAGCAGCCCGCACGGAAATTCCATCAAGCCTTTTTCCAAGCCCCGGCGACGCAGCGGTCCGTATGGGGAATGCCACAAAAGCGGCCTTGCTGACATGGTTCTCGTTGTATTCCAGCTCCGCTTCCGCGAGTGCTGTTCCCGAACTGGGACTCCAAAAGACAGGCTTAAAGCGTCTATATATTAAGCCCCTTTTGAGCATCCCTTTAAACACTCGCAGCTGCGATATCTCGTAGTCCTTATCCATGGTTTTCCAATGATTATCCCAATCACCCATCACACCCCATGATCGAAATTCAGCCATTTGTTCGGCGATAGTCTTCTCAGCGAGTTCCCGCGCCAGAGACCTAATCTCAACTGCATCCATCGTCTTCCCCTTCTCAGCAGCAGCAGCAGAAGCAGCAGCGGTCTTGGCAGCCTTGACTTTGACCCCCTTGCCCCTTTCTGCTAGGGATTCTGTGTGTGAATGCAATGCTTTGAGCTCTATTGGGAGTCCATGACAATCCCAACCAGGAATGTAAGATAGACGACGGCCCGAAAGAACTTGAAAACGCCCGACAATATCTTTGAGAATTTTATTCAGTGCATGCCCTATAATTCCCTACCCTGTCAGAACATGTCCCAATCCCAACTAGAAAAGACGCAAGACCCAAATGCAAATTCCCATTCGCATACGGGGGCCCATCATGCAGTACAAATGAATTCTCCTCCGGCAAATTTGCCCTCTGAACAAAGGGAAACCAGAATCGTCAACAATTGAACTTCAGCCTCAATTTCCCAGGGGCGAGAACTCCGTATCATACCTGCCACTCGTATAGCTCATCTGAGCACTTCCGTAACAACTCTTCCTTTGAAGAATTTTCGTTTGGCCAAATTGGCATTGTTGGCTTCGGCAGCAGCAAGGTGCGCCGAAGCGCGTCCCCTGCCAAAGAACCTGCTCGTAGATTCCCCATGAGAATTATATCATGCTCGATCGGATTGGTGGGGGTGAGTGGGGAGGGGCGAAATGTCTCAGAATAGGTATTTTTTTTAGCATGATTTTGAGGCTCTGATTTGATCTGATTTGATCAATCCACCACTGATTTGATTTCACCTAACCCTGTTGCAAGGGTCCATTGCACAGTACCAATGACCCAGGTTCAATGATTAAATTGTGAGATGTTTTTTGGTTTGTTCAAGATTGTGGTAGTGGTATCAAGTACTTGAATATCAGTACGCTAAAAGTAGCCTCGATCACAACTGGAGCACAATGATAAAGGATATACTGTACGCTAATCCACTCCCTTCCACTTCATAGGTTAACGCTTCTAAACGACCCAATACAACTTGAGTCCCCACACAGCGTGCAAAGTCCGTGAAATATTTGATAATATTATATCCTTCAATGACCGACACCCATAGTACGTACGTATACTCAACCCTCTTCTATACTGCACGTCGTCCCATTTCTTCCTCTATGTGTGCAGTAAAACTCCCAGTTCCTCCACCGCCCCCCCCCCTCTCGTTAGGTAACGTTCAGTGAACAATAAAAATGAAAGGTTTAGGCCGGCTCCTGGACGAGTCTAAAAATTGGGTCCAAAAGGACACGGCTGTAGCCAAGCAATTTTTTAAGAACTTTGGTCATAAGAGTATGTTCGTAGTTCGTTGCGGATCAACGATCCTGGGTTCGAGGTTTTCTTCCCCTCCCTTTTCGGGATTGATTGGCTTATCCGAGGTGATTTCTCTAGAATGCGGTTCTGGAATCGGGGGTACTCGGCAGCCGAGCAGTGGTACTGGCAACAGTGCTGTCCAGTCTGATCATGATTCTTTGGTTACGAGAAAGGTTGTCAGATGTAAGTTTCGTTATTTTCTCACAGGGTTTAAGTTAATTTACGTGGCGAATTATGTGGGATAAGAGCCGTTTATTAACAGCTCTTGCAGGTAACAACAACGACGAAGAAAACGATGCGTTCTTAGCGCCTGCCTGCATAGAATGTCCGAAGTGCGGCGGCTGCTCATTTAGGAAAGGGCATTGGTGAGAAGTGACATAATACTCGTACAATCTTTAAATGGGCCAATGCTGATTTCGAGAAGGAGATGTCAATGATTTTCTGTGGGTTGCGTCCGGGCCAGGGAAAGCATACTCGGAGGAAAATGCTGTAATGGGCTGTACGTTTGACCTAGTGCTTGCACTATACAATATTCGCCTGTGTTCAAGGGTGTTAAACTAGATCATGACTTTTTCGGTAGTTCAACTCATAGCTTTAAAACTGTAATAGCTCCTCGAATCCCAGTTCCTCTAGTTTCCCGAGTTCACAAAAATTGGAAGCGGCTCCTAAGGAACTATTTCCTTTACAATACGTATCTTAATATCAAGAATCGATCTACTGATGACACGAGTTATTGTGCTTTCTCGTGAACGCTATGTTTACAGTAACTATTAATCCCCAAAAGGGAGACTGCATATAGGGGTAGACCTAAATCGTGACACAAATAGTAAGGGGACAAATGAGGGGGGGAAAAAAAGGCTGCTATGGCATGCCTACACGATATCCCCTAATCCCCGGGGGGGATCTCGCACCATGGAACTATCCTGATCCATCGGCTTCTCGGGAATTGCTTGTGGCGGCAGTGGGGGCCTATCTGCAGCACCCGACACCAAGCCCTGCGGTGAGTCATTAACCAGAGGCAAACTTTGAGTGCCATTCTCACCCGACGAACCCGTGGGCTGCGGACCCCCCATCAACGAAGGCAGTTGGGAGTTGCTATCCTGCTGCGGTAGATTTGGCTGAGGAGCAGACACATTTGCTGAAAGTTGCGGATATTGTTGCGGATAAGGTACGGGGGAACTTGACGCTGCTGCGGTGCCGGGGATCTGAAATGTGCTTGCATACACTTGTTGCCCACTCAAATCATTAGTGGTCGACCCAACTGCGTGCTGGTTGTATTGCATTTGCGGGACACCGGCTTCTAACTGCTGGGCTGTTGGTCCAACCATGCCTTCGCTCGAGCCGGCTCCGTCGGTGGGCAGAGGTTGATCAGTAACTCCTTGGGCCGCAGCCTGGGCCGCTTTCTGCGCATTTGTTTTCCATTTGATGCCGCAGGCATTACAGACTGTGACGTTTTCTCCCTCAATGTCAGCCTTTCGCCAAAGGGATGTTTTGGACGTCTGGCATATATGGCAACTTTTTGTTGGATCCGCGATCCTTCCTTTCCTAGAGCGGGGGGGTTTGGGGGGCCTTGGGGGCTTGGACATCTTAGGAACTGGTGTCCTGACTGCGCTGGTGGCGGGGGATGGGATAGAAGGTTGGGCGGTGGGCTCTCGAGGAATCGCCTTATTAAAATAGTTAGACGAGACCTTGGTATTAACCGATACGCCACGGAGGTACTCACCTTTTTAATTGTATTCGCCCGTAACCTGGACGGTGCTGCTTGAGGTGTGCCTGTCAAGCTCTTGGTGTCACGTGCAGGTGTGCTGCTTTCCCTTCTAGCCCTACGTTCTCGCAGAGCCCTGCTAGTTGCCTCCACTTTTTCTTGCACCTCAGGCTTGTCCGGGATTGCCTCGCCGGGCTCACGTCTTAGACGGAATACTAGGAAAGTATCCTCCGCCCTTTTCTTTGATGCCATTATCTCTTCCATGTGTTTGAAGGAAATCTCTGCACTGGCGACCACTCTCTGAAGTATCTCCAAGGGCTTAGGGGTTGCAGACTCCAAAACAACTGTCATAGGTTGGTAATACTCATCCAAATCATCAACCGGCTTGCGAACTAGTATGAACGAAGCTCGGACTGCCGTCCCACCCTTCAGGTATTCAAGGATTGCATGTTTGGGGAAAAGGAACCGATCTCCTTGGCTGTAGGGGTCAACAAATTCAAACACTACAGATGTGATCTCTTGCTTAGGGGGCTGGGGGAATGGTCGGGGCTTGGGATTTGCCTGCACCGGATGAGGAGCAGGAATTCTAGGAGTGTACTGCGGAGGGTGGTGCGCGAATTGTGAAGAGTTGGAATGGCTTTGTGAGTGTGGTTGGTGTTGATGATATTGCTGTTGATGGTGTTGCTGCGGCTGATGTTGAGACTGATGTTGGGGTTGCAGTTGCTGTGTGTGCTGTGGTTGTGGTTGTTGGTGATGTCGCTGCTGATGTCCCGGATGCGTCTGTTGATGGGGTACCTGCGCTGTGCGACCACTCCCAGGGGTGCCAGAAGGTCCAGGAGCCTGTGTTGATGGACGTGTGGCGTGATTATGAATCAATTGAGAGCTTGCGACGGGAGTCAAGGCATCAATATGGGCCTGGAATATCTTGAGCTGTTCCGTCGTCGCCTTCCCAGAAGCGACAATCCGCATGAGGGCTTTCAAATCAGGGTCAGATGCTGCCCGAATAGCGAGGGCTTGAATCACAGGGTCCGGGCGTGAGGGTACTGGCGAGGGCCCCACCCTAGGAGGGCCTTGTTGAGGAGGATGACTTTGTTGTGATTGCGGGCCTTGATGGGATGGTTGACCAAGGGTGGACGGTTGCGGAGATATGTCCTGAATGCCCGCGGGTCTTTGATGCGGGACTGGAGCTACTGGGGCAGGGCCCGACTGTGTCTGGGCGGGATCTGGAGCCCGGGCAACACCCTGCTGGGGAATTTGATGGTGCGCTGGCGGCGTCCGAACACCAGCTCCCGAAGATTGCCCATGGTGGGGTGTAAAACCAGGCCTTGATGCGGTGTTTTCTGAAATGTCTAACTGGGGTGTTGGTGATAAAGTTTTTTTCTGTATGGGATGCTGAAGTTGGGGTTGAGGCACAAGAGGAGGAGGAGGAGGCTGCTTAACGGGCTCAAGTACGCCAAACAGTTTGATCTCAAATTTATGTGGCATAGAGCTCATGGTGCAATTTCCAAGCCTGGTCATGCAATCCTTTGATGGATTCTTCTCTAGTTCTGCTGGATCCAGCTTCCGTGACTTTAGCGGTTTTATCCAGAATTTTTCAAAGATATCCCCATCCACCCATTTCCTTTGAGATCGGATCAACGACTCTGCCATAACTTTGCTAAGACTTGTTTAGTAACTCCCCAGGAATAGCCATGATGGTAGGCAAACCTCTCAGCCACAGATTTATAATCGCTCAGCAATAATCCACCTAGCTGGCGCTGCGGAATAACCGGGAGTGGTCCATCCTTTGTAAAAGACGTTGGGACTTCGGGGGTGGAGGTTTGCTCCTCCGGCGTTGGACTTTCAGCAGCAGCAGGAGTTGCGCTGCGGTGTTTGGAAGGATGAGACTCCCGAACAGCAACAGTGCGCTTCCGCTTCTCCCCCATCTTGATTTTCTTCAGGTTATGGGGCCGACGTATTGGCACGGTGCCTTGGTGAGGAGAAGGTACAACGCGTAAGGGGAGGACTTGGTGGTGCAAGCCGACTCTAAGTTATTTAGTTGCTGACTGGTACAGTGCTAGTACAGTGCTGGTATGATGCATCGATTTGATCATTTTGCTGCCAAGAACTCGGTTTATCCCCCGAACAGGTAACTCAATCAGACAGTTAGGCTGGGTTCGCGTGCTCAGTCCCCGATTCCACCGGCTCGCCACCTAGTCTAATCTAAACAACATCTATCCCACTCTCATCATCTTTTCAATCTCTCGTCTTCCTATCTCTTGTTAGATTTCCAGCGAGCCACTATCGGCTTTGATCAAGAAAATATGGCCCGCCATCTTTTTAAGAGGGCTTATTGGCCGCTCGTAGCTCTCGGTGCTTCTTATTTCGTCGTTCTTGGGTTATTAATGGTGCCATGGATTCAAAATAAGTGGGTACTTCACTTACTATATCTACGGACGGGATCAAGGATCTGAACTGATATATCGTGTCATCCTAGTGCGATTTATATGCATAGAATGAAGGTCACCTGGCGACAGGATCTCACGAAACCGGAAGAATTTGGATTTGCAAGTCTGTACACTATGTCTCCTATGAAAAACATAATCATTATTCGCTGACAAGGACCCCACAGAAAATCAAGTGGCACCCTTCTTTTTGAAAACCCCAGATGGTGAAGACATATTCGCGTGGCATGTCCTTCCGCTTGGCCTCTACGCAGAACATCGGGAGTCCTTAGTCAAGCAAAATACTGGCTTAATCACAAACCCATTGGAATCCGAGAATATAAAACTCTTAATGGCCGATCCAGAAGCAAGGCTAATCATTCATTGTATGTATCCCGTTCAAACATAGTCTGTATTCAGTACCCCACACCCACTGACAGAGATATAGTTCACGGTGTACGCACATCCTACAACCCTGGTCAGTAACATGCTAATATATAATTTACTCACTAGAATGCCGGAACAGTTGGAGCGTCATGGAGACCTACATACTTACGGTCTCTCTCTGCCGGCGATCCGTCCAAAATTCATATAATCACTCTAGATTATCGAGGATTTGGCCTTTCATCTGGTACCCCATCAGAACAGGGATTAATCACTGATGCGATTACCTCCGTGAACTGGGCTATTAATACTCTTGGAATCTCGCCCTCTAGGATTGCTGTTGTTGGCCAGTCACTAGGAACAGCTGTCGCCATTGGTGCTGCGGAAAAGCTAGCAACACACCCAACCAGTCCCATAGAACTCGGTGCAGTCATTGCAATTGCCGGTTTCAGTAATATGAAACAACTAATCCTGACCTACAATATCTTTGGCTGGCTTCCAGTACTGTCACCTTTGAGACCCTACCCTTTTCTCCAAAAATTCTTCACAAATTTTATCATCGATACGTGGGAATCTGATAAGCGGATTGCCTCACTCATCAAGTCCAGTAAGAAGTTGAACTTTATTCTTCTTCATGCCTACAATGATTTCGATATTCCGTGGCAACATTCTGATAGACTGTTTGCGGCTGCTGCCAATGCAACGCAGTCAGGGAACGAATTGACATGGCTCGAGATTATGGGCTTGAAGGAAAAGACTGAATTTGGAGAGGAGAGCTATCAGAACAAATGGCCGAAGGCTAGAAGCAATGGCCATTCCATTGAGCAGTGGGTTGTAAGGTGGGGAGGCCACAACCAAGTGGTTGCGAGTGCTGGGACTTCTGTTATCATCGCGAAGGCTTTGGGATTGTAGATCATCTGTACTATAGTAGAGCATCCGGAATTCTTTCAGTATTTCGTCAGGGTATGATGGAACGAGTTATGATAAGTTGTTTTCATATTTATTGTCAGAAGATTTGAAGATATTCAGCAGGTTACAAAGGTAGTATTAAAGTCATCAAGAGATATAACTGGTTAGAAGACTTGGTGTGTCGAAGACAAATTGCCTACACTAATCCAACTCAATGTTATGACAGTTCTCATAATTTCGCATTCGATACCATACCATACCCACACTTACCCATAATGGCCACGGGTTTTATAAATAAATAGCTCACGGCAACTTGAGTCTTTCGCCGTAGCTTAGCTATTCGTTCCATAACCTCCAGTCACGTGGTTAAGATAGTGGCATTTGAGACAGTCCCGGTTGTAAAATAGTATCATACAGGTATTGTACTGCACTGTGCAGCGCCGGTAGGCAAGTCATCTATACGGCTCCTATCAGATTATCCCTCGTCCGCTAAGGGACCGAACCTCAGCCTAGGTAATAATCCTAATTAGTGATGCTCATCCAACAATACTCGCACAGAATGCTCAGAACCCTCTCTCAATCCTGCCCCCACTCTCTCCGCCCCCACTTCCAGAATCATAACAGCTTTAGGCCAATATGCAAAATGCCTCTCTCGTCTCACATTGTTCCAAAGGTACCGCTCCTACTTCACACCTCTACACTGGTTGACATGCTGAAATGTATATATCTAGCTCAAAGACCCCTCGCTATTCCGTGAAGCAGCCTTCATAAATGGCCAATTCGTCCAAGCTAAAGACGGCAAAACTTTTGATGTCCATGACCCTGCTTCTACCGACAGGATAGCCACTATCCCCGAACTCAGCGTTTCTGAAGTCAAGGATTCCATCAATATTGCTCGGGATGCGCTCAAGTCTTTCCGAAAGACACTCCCCCGTGAGAGGGCTAGAATGTTGAGAAAATCGTACGAGCTCATCATGGAAAATCGGGAGGATTTGGCTACACTTATTACCCGGGAGAACGGAAAGCCACTGGCAGACGCCAGGGGTGAAGTTGCATACGCAGCAGCCTTCTTTGAGTGGTTTTCTGAAGAGGCACCGAGGATGTATGGGGATAATATTCCTGCCTCTGTTAGGGGTAACCGGGTTATTACTGTCAAGCAGCCCGTTGGTGTTTGTGGATTGATTACTCCGTATGTTTGCTCCTTCTACTACTTCTCTTCCATGCCAGATTTTTCCACTCATAACTAATTGCTCCTCAAAAAGGTGGAACTTCCCGGCGGCTATGATCGCTCGGAAAATTGGTCCGGCCCTGGCAGCAGGATGCACAGTCGTCGCGAAAGCTCCGGGGGAAACGCCATTGACCTCCCTTGCCATCGCAGAATTGGCAAACCGTGCCGGTATTCCCAAAGGCGTCGTGAACATTGTGACAGCCCTCAAAAATACCCCCGAAATTGGTAGAGAGCTCTGCACCAATCCTATCATCAAAAAGGTATCCTTCACCGGTTCCACGGGTGTCGGAAAGCTTCTTATGCAGCAATGTTCTTCTACCTTGAAGAAATTGTCCTTCGAGCTTGGAGGAAATGCCCCCTTCATTGTATTTGACGACGCGGATCTCGACAAGGCGGTTGCTGGCGCCATCATAAGTAAATTCAGATCTTCCGGACAGACTTGTGTTTGCGCCAACAGGATATACGTCCAAGACGCGGTATACAATGAATTTTCAATGAGGTTCGCAGAGAAAGTCAAGGGATTCAAAGTCGGTAGCGGATATCACTTGGAGAATACCCATGGCCCATTGATCCACGAGAGGGCAGTCGGAAAAGTGCAGGACCATGTTGAAGATGCTCTGAAGAAAGGAGGCACCGTGCTCGTTGGTGGGAAGGGTTTGGACCACCTTGGGCCCAATTTCTATGAGCCTACGGTCATCACAAATATGACCAGCGACATGAGGATTCATCGAGAGGAGACTTTCGGCCCTATTGCAGCTCTATTTAGGTTCAATTCGGAGAAGGAAGTGGTCGACCTAGCAAATGAGGCCGAGGTTGGTTTGGCTGGATACTTTTTTAGTAGTGATATTGCCAGGATCTGGAGAGTTGCGGAGGCTCTCGAAGGTATGATTGATTTCTGGCTCTCCTACGGTTACAACCTAACCCGTTTGCGTCTAGTGGGTATGGTGGGCGTCAACACTGGCTTGATCTCTGATGCTGCATCACCCTTCGGAAGAGTAAAAGAGAGCGGCTTCGGAAGAGAGGGTAGCAAATACGGCATTGATGAATACACAGTCATCAAGTCGATTACTTTTGGTGGTGTCGGTGAGTTGCAGGAGTAGGTGATGGGCGAAGTTTATTTGTATGAACTAGTACAGTTGCAAGAGTGCCGGTACCAGGAGCATCAATTAATTGAATTCCATAACGAGAATATATGTTACTGAAGTACAGTATCATAACTGTGAACCCTGGTGCCAGAGCCCGGGCGATTAGCGACCAGAGGCCATCACTCCTAAAATTTTCCAAGTAGCTACCCGAGTGCTTCCCGGTGATGCTCTACCGTCAAAAGTCCCGGAACCAATTACCCAGATTGGAAAGATTAGATAAACGGAAACATTGAGCTGTTTTTCTATCCCCCAACCGTTCCCCGGTTTCTGCTCCCCCCCCCCCAACCCGCTCACGCCACAAGACGACGACGAGTCGGGACCACAATCATGAGGGCTGCAAGAGTGAAATCCCAATTCCGAGCATTAAGGCCCTTTCCCACCAATGCCGCTGCCAGAACAGTACGAATATCAACGACTGCCGCCAGAGAGCCACAGAAATGTTTAGTTCTGCATTCACCATTATACTCGTCTGTGCGAGTAGGCTACCCGTTGGCTCTGAACAGGGTAAGCAACATTAGAGGTCTTGCATCTGTAGCGACTGCTCCGGCCGTGTATGTTCTGATTAGATGACAATTCGTTTGGTTCGAGTACTGATATCTTTTTTAGTTTGGAGGAGCCTGACATCATCCCCCAGGAGGAAATCCTTGCAAAGATGGATCCCAAGGAAATGGCTCGACTGGGGAGGGTCCGGAATATCGGGATTGCTGTCGGTTTTTCTCCTACCTTCGTGGTGCCAGTAATTGACAGGCGATAAACTAATAATTTGTCTAGGCGCACATCGATTCTGGAAAAACTACATGCACGGAACGAGTCCTCTTCTACACTGGTAGAATCAAGTCCATCCACGAAGTCCGCGGCAAAGACGCCGTCGGCGCAAAAATGGACTCAATGGACTTGGAGCGAGAAAAGGGTATTACCATCCAGTCTGCTGCTACCTTTTGCGACTGGTTAAAAAAGGAGAATGGCATTGACGAGAAATATCATATCAACTTGATTGATACGCCTGGGCATATCGATTTTACAATTGAGGTTGAGAGAGCTCTGAGAGTTCTTGATGGTGCGGTTATGATTCTTTGTGCTGTTTCCGGAGTGCAGTCTCAGACTATCACCGTCGATCGTCAGATGAAGAGGTATAATGTACCCAGGATATCCTTCGTTAACAAGATGGACCGTATGGGAGCAAATCCTTGGAAGGCTATTGAGCAGATCAACGGTAAACTGAAGATTCCTGCTGCGGCCATTCAGGTACCCATTGGCGGAGAGGACTCTTTCCAGGGTGTCGTTGATTTGGTTAGGATGAAAGCTATTTTCTTTGAAGGTCACAAGGGGTGAGACTTTACGCTCTGAGCTCTGAAAGCAACTAACGATGCGTACAGTATCAACGTAGTTGAGAAAGAGGTCTCAGAGATTCCGGCAGAAGTTAAGAGGCTCGCCGAGGAGAAGCGGGAGGTCCTCATTGCCGCACTAGCAGATGTTGATGACACAATTGCAGAGCTTTGGCTAGAGGAAAAGACACCCACTCAGGAGCAGATTAAGGCAGCGATTCGTCAGGCGACTCTCGCACGCAAATTCACTCCGGTGCTTATTGGTTCCGCTTTGGCAGACAAGGGCGTCCAGCCAGTGCTCGATGCTGTTTGTGACTATCTTCCCAATCCATCTGATGTTCCAGCTATTGCTCTTGACCGCCGACGAAACGAAGCCCCTGTTTCTCTGATCCCATACAACTCACTCCCATTTGTTGGTCTTGCTTTCAAGTTGGAAGAAGGCAACTTCGGTCAATTGACTTATATCCGTGTCTATCAAGGAACCTTGAAGAAGGGCATGCACGTCTACAACGCAAAGTCAGGAAAGAAGATTAAGGTCCCAAAGATTGTCCGAATGCACTCTGACGAGATGGAGGAAGTGCCCTCAATTGGAGCTGGAGAAATCTGCGCTGTGTTTGGTGTTGACTGTGCTTCTGGCGACACCTTCACTGACGGAGGGCTCCCCTACTCCATGGTTCGCCTACCCCTACCAGCTCTCAAGAAGCCGGCTAACAAACCCAGACCTCAATGTTCGTCCCCGACCCCGTAATATCCCTCTCCATCAAGCCCAAAAACAAGGAAACAGCAGCCTTCTCCAAAGCCATGAACCGCTTCCAACGTGAAGATCCAACCTTCCGCTGCAAAGTCGACCCAGAATCCCAAGAAACCATCATATCGGGAATGGGCGAACTCCATCTAGAAATCTACGTCGAGCGACTCCGGCGCGAATATGGCGTTGACTGCGTAACCGGAAAGCCTGAGGTGGCCTATCGCGAGACTATTGACTCTCGCCAGGAATTTGACTACGTCTTCAAGCGCCAGACCGGCGGCGCCGGAGACTACGCTCGCGTGATGGGCTACATGGAGCCCACGCGCGACCCGGAAGGCAAGAACCACTTTGAAGAGCAAATCGTCGGTGGCCACATCTCAGAGAAATTCCTCTACGCCTGTGAGAAGGGATTCTTAAAGTCGACGGAGAAGGGTCCCATGATCGGGCACAAGGTGCTTGGCACGCGTATGATCATCAACGACGGCGCAACGCACATGGTCGACTCGAGTGAAATGTCGTTCAAGATTGCGACGGAGTACGCCTTCCGCGACACCTTCAAGCTCGCCAACCCCATCATCCTCGAACCCATCATGAAAGTGGCCGTCTCCGCGCCCAACGAGTTCCAAGGAAACATCGTCGGTCTCATGAACAAGCGCAACGCCGTCATCGAGGACTCCGAAATCGGCGCGGACGAGTTCACGCTCACAGCTATGTGCTCGCTGAATGCCATGTTCGGCTTCTCGAGTCAGCTGCGCGCGGCGACCCAGGGGAAGGGCGAGTTCAGCATGGAGTTTAAGGATTACCTGCCCACACCGCCGCAACTGC
>QLOI01000048.1:23916-43599 GCA_003313605.1 Tuber umbilicatum | reverse complement strand
ACTTCTGGCGGAAATGCACCTCGTCTTCCCCTGTTGTTCATTCAGCAAAGGGAAAAAATAAGCAGTCCGCTAACGAGGCAGGTCTTCAAGAGGCTCAGTCTAGCAAGGTTAAACGCATTGAAGCTGCTCCTTCTTCAGCTGGCGATAAGAAACTCCTCGAAGTATGTCAAACCTCCCCACAAATTATGGAGGTTGACACGGAAGAATCAGACTAAGGTAAGTCTGTCATCAAGGGCAAACGAATTACAAGAAACTAGTGAGCCTCTAGGAAGGAAGGGGCTGATCATTGGATTACGGGGAACAAGGCGAGAATCCGGCAGGAATCTTGGTTATGTTAAATGTTCTGGGTCGCGTTTCTTTATTTCTTTTGTCATTGGTTTTCCTTCTCGAATCAAGGTTATTGGTTTTCCTTATGGGTTCGTATTGCTAGGACAGTTTCCATCGTTATGTATTGTCTTTGTTCTTTAAGTTTACTACGTCAAGCGGGACTTGATTAAGCAATCAAAGTTGATTTCCAGTTTACTTGAGGAGGGTTTAATACCGGAAATCATGCAGGCGTGATAGTAAACATCTTTAGCTAATAATATTGTTGAATTTTCAGTACCCGTTGTGGCCGCCCTTGTGTCGAAAGGCAAGGGATACTACCATTAAAATGGTTAATGAGTTGAGACCTACAAAGCGATTGAGGGTACAAGACCCTCCAAGACATACTAAGTCTATCCGTGTTAAGGTACAACTTCAATGGAAACTTGGAGCAAGGAAGAGTACTGCAGAGGCTACACTCTTGCTAGATAGCGGTGCTACAGGCCCAGTCCTTAGTACTCGCTGAGTTAAGGAAACCCAGATGCCATGTGTGCGGCGAACAGTATCTTGTCCAATCTCGGATGCGAGTGGAAATCACATACCCGGATCGTGTATCCACTACACCAAGGAGCTGAAAATGCGTATTGGAGACTACGTGAATAAGATGCGATTTGAAGTCGCCGACATGAGCAACTCAAAGTTTGATGGATATTTACCAATGTCGTGGTTACAAGACCATAATCCAGATATTGACTTGAAACAGGGTATTCTGACGCGGAGATCAGGATATTGCAAGGCACATTGTTTTGGTCCCAAAAGATGTATACAATTCATAACCGAAGAGGAATTGTTAGCCGAGGATGCTAGCTCAATTTACCTCTTAGGGATGGCACAGTTCACAGATGAGGACGGGGGAGACATTAGGCTGAAGCTCCTACCAGAGTATAAGGACTTTGTGGATATCTTTAGCCAACAGCGGATTGAATCCTTACCGGAGCATTCGAAGTATGATCACAAGATCGAGCTACTTCCGGATACAGCTCCGCCGTTCGGACCGATTTATCCCTTATCAGAAAAGGAGCTTAAGGTCCTCCATGAGTATCTCGATGAGATGCTACCTACGGGAAAGATAAGGAGGTCAAGCTCTCCTGCTGCTGCGCATATCATTTTTGTACCAAAACCAGATGATACATTACGGTTATGTATAAACTACAGTGGGCTAAACAAGATAACGGTAAAGAACAGATACCCTCTACCGTTAATGAATGAGCTCCGAGACAGACTCGGGAAAGCGCAGGTGTTCACCAAGTTGGACCTCAAGAATGGATACTACCTTCTGCGAATGGCGGAAGGAGAGGAATGGAAGACAGCATTCCGATGCCGGTATGGATTATATGAATATACCATGATGCCTTTTACCTTATGAAATGCTCCGGCAACTTTCCAAGGCATGATCAATGAGGTCTTCAGGGACCTATTAGACGAAGGCGTCATCGCCTATATGGATAATATATTGATCTACTCCGAGACAATGGAGTAGCATGTCTCTCTAGTCCGTAGAGTAATAGAATAGCTTAGGAAAGCATGCTTATGCGTTAGCATAAAGAAATTAACCTTCCATCAGAGAGAGGTTGAATTTCTTGGATATCAGATATCTGATCGCGGAATATCCATGACTGAGGCAAAGGTAGCCAACTTAAGAAATGGCTACCACTCAATAGTGTCCTTGAGGTCCAGAGCTTTATGGGATTTGCAAACTTCTACCGTAGGTTTATCGAAGGTTTCAGCAAGATTGCGAAACCTCTCACCGACCTGACAAAGAAGGATATCAAATTCCATTAGACACCAGCATGTCAAGAGGCCTTTGATTTTTTGAAAGAAAAATTTACAACAGGACCTATATTAGTACACTTTGACCCAGAACGTCAAACAAAGTTGGAGACCGACGCTAGTGACTTTGCTTTTCAGGCCATATTGTCCCAACTATGTGAGGACGATAAACGGCATCCCGTAGCCTTTCATAGTAGAAAGTTCTCACCAGCGGAAATAAATTATGACGTCCCTGATCAGGAAATGACTGCGATCGTGACAGCATTCAAGGAATGGGATCATTTACTACGGTCGGTAGCAGATCAGGTTACCATTTACGCTGATCATAAGAACTTGGAATATTTCAACAGTACCAAGATTCTAAACTGTAGGCAACATCACTGGGCTGAGTACTTGCAACCGTTCAACTTCCGGGTGGTATACCGTGAAGGAAGGTTGAATGAAAAGGCTGATGCACTATTTAGGCGTAGGGACTACCGCCTTGAAGGGGGGGGTAATTCTCAATCAAATTCTATGCAAACCTTTTTTCGCCCTGGGCAATGGGTGGTTCAACAGGAGCGGGACATCTTGCGACCACAGTTGTTGCAGGCGTGCCAAGGTTTCTGTTTACAATCCACGTTCCTAGAGCAACTCAAGCAGGTTGCATCAAAAGACAAGGAATATCTGCAGATCCTTGATTCGGTTAAAGAAAAACCCAAGGATGTTGATCCTAACCTTACGATTGAGAAGGACCTACTCCTCTACAAGAACCGTTGGTACATACCTGCGGATGAGGGGTTAAAAGGTACAATCATGGAGGCTGAACATGATTCTCTCTTAGTGGGACACTTTGGGACATACAAAACTATGGAAAGAGTTAGGGCAAACTTCTACTGGCCAAAGATGGACGATTATATCACACAATATGTTGGCACAAGTGATATATGCCAACGCAGTAAGACTGCACGACATAAGAAGTTTAGACTGCTCAAACCTATAGAGGTACCGCTATGACCATGGAAGGCGATTTCTATGGACTTTATCGTGGCACTACCGGAGTCAAAAGGTTATACGAAAATCTGGGTCATAGTAGACAGGTTCCCGAAGATGGCTTATTTTATACCTTTGGCAACCGAAGTATCTATAGGTGACTTAGCTCTTATGTTTCTGAAGGAAATTTGGCTTTTCCATGGTCTACCAGAGAGTATCATATCGGATCGTGATAGCCGATTCACCTCTAAGTTTTTGACTAGCTTAATGAAATTGCTAAGAGTTAAGCTAAATGTTTCCACGGCTTTTCACCCTGAGACTGACTCTGATGGGCAGGCTGAAAGGATAAACCAGACTTTAGAGCAATAAATTCGTAGTTATTGTTTCTACCAGCAGGACGACTGGGCAGAGCTACTTCCATTGGCGGAATATGCTTATAACACTTTAGCGTCAGAATCGACTAAGGTGTCTTCCTTTGAGATCAATTATGAGTTTAATCCAGTAACAAATTGGTCCGGGTCCGTATCGGAACGTCAAGGTATATACCCAAGCAGCGAGCTTTTAGTTAAGGATTGGGAAGGGACATGGATGGAAATTCGAGACACTTTACATAAGGCTCAAGAGAGGCAACAGAAGTGGTATGATCAGAAAAGATTGCCAGCGCCGGAGTATACTACATTGGAGGAAGTTAATTCTGGTAGAGCCAAGAGGGCTGATCGAGTAATATTGAATGGAAAAAACATACGAACCAAGCGGCCGATGGAAAAGCTTGATCATCGTATGTTCGGACCATTTGTAATCTTACGAAAAGTTGGTTCAGCAGCTTATGAAATTCAACTCCCCGAACGTTGGGGTATACATCGAGTCTTCAATGTTGGCCTCTTAGAACCATATAGGGAGGAGTCAACTGGCAGGCGTAGAGTAGAGGTACCCATTCCCGATATAATAGATAATGAGCCTAGTTATGTTGTTGGGACCATCCTTGACAGCCGTTGGTATGGGGGAGCTTGTCAGAAATCCCCCAAAAGATTTGTCCAATACTTGGTGGCTTGGAAGGGCTATGGTCCCGAGGATAACTCCTGGGAACTGTATGAGATGTTAGAGGGAACAGGCACACAAGCCCTCGTAGATTTCCATAAACGATACACGTCGAAACCCAGGGATCATAGGGTAGTGGACAGGGGGACCGGAAATAAACGAAAACGCTAGCGGCCGAGGGCGGCCCTAGAGAAGAGAGAAGTGATGTAACCACCCTGCCGGATCTTACAGTAGACTTAGTCTTATCCCATGCCGGAGCCCGGGAGGGTTACGGTTAGGCTAGTCAGGTAACTCTATCAAAGGGTTACCATGTGGACTAAGTAAATAGTAATGCTTAGACTGTGAACGAGAAAAGGAATACCGGGTAGGTAGGGAAAGTCTACGCTGCGAGTTCGGAAGGTCTCCGAGAGTTCCGGCGAGTTACCCTACCTAAGGCAGGTAGTTATCCTACCTTAGGGAGTATAGTTACCCTACCTTGGTAAACTGGTTACCCTACTTTTGGATAGGAGTTACCGTACCTTGAGCGTAAAAGGTTACGCGAAGCTTCGGGAAAAGTCATAGGATTGTTTGTTACGCAAGATTATATAGGAGGTTCGAATCTGGGCTCAATCAGGTAATTCGTTGTTGGGCTACGAACCGGAGAAAATCTTGCCTTGGGCGAACATTGAGAAATCTGAGTCCAACACCCCCCTCTGGCCCCAATGTACAAACAATGCGTCATGGGCCAACTTTAGTGAAGTTGCAGGTTTACTAGTAAAAGCCTATGATTGAAGACGGTGGTGTAATACCGTATACGTTGTTGCCGTCCGTCCGACCGGAAGCTGTTCGCAGGATATGTGAGGGGCATGGGGCGATCGAATGGTTACACGAGAAGTGATTCTCGAGTGCATACACCACTGATCCTTATAAGCCTACGGTGGTAGGTACGTAAGGTATACCGGAAGCCCGGTAGGCCTCCGGTTAAGTTGTAGACCTTCGACTCCAATTGGTCTCCGAAAGACTGTAAGATGTCTGGAGGTTGTTAGCGAGCTCTAGATCGTGGTAGTCTTGTCTTGATTGAGGTGTTTATCGTCAGTGGCTACGGGTAGCGCCCGTATAAGCCAATAACTTACGTGTCTCATCACGGGAGTCCGTAGACCAAGCTATCGGGTCGAAGACAGTAGAAGACGATAGACTTGTCAAATGTAATGACACCATTGAATGGTTGTCTACGAGACTAGCATAGACGAATACGAATGGGACAGTGAGTTCGATATTAGACTAGCTTATCAGTAACCTGTTAGTTCGCCACCAACAGGACAGCGATATGAAGAGTTTTCTCCTGCAGTTGATTGCATGTATCAGGATACTGCATGAACACTTCATGTCGGATAATGAACTAGCAGAGCCGGCAAACATTTGGTAAAATGTTGGCCCGAGGCCCAGAGGAGATGGGCATGCTCGCGATGGTGGTGAGCTTAGGAGTGATGGAGAGGAGCTGGCAATATAATTCTACTTAAGTATATGCGAGACCTCTTCTCCTAAGACGATCAACTATCCTCTCGAGAACTTATTGAGTCAAGCTGTGGCTTAACGATATTAAGTTTCACCGTTAAGGTTTTCTCTCCACATATTTGTTCTTCACTTTGCATACGAAGAAAGCTTTGGTATGGCCACATCCTTTGGATCCATCTTCCCACAGGGAGCCCCCGTTACACAACTCATGTGAAAACATAACATCATATGACCCAAAATGGGTCATTCGCATAACAATAATATATGAATCACAACTGTGAGTCATGTAAACATCTCATGACCTCAAAACAGGTAATGCACATACAATCAACCACATAAAACCATATAACAAATGAAACCTTACGACTCGTACCTGAGTCATAGTGCGAAATAGCTAAGTCAGTCCAGAATCGTGACACTAAGCCCCAAATAACAAATCTTAAAGAGTCAAGAACTTGGAGAAAACTCTACAAAATTACATTACACAACTTGTCAGACATCAGGGTGAAGGGGTGTTAGGCATATACGTAGGGGATACTGAATTCCACTTTTATACTCATTGCAACTCAACCTAACACCCTACTCTGACCCCTCTGTACCAGTGTATCCTAGACTACTTATTTGTACTATGAATTAAACAATCCTATGAGTTAAAAATAAAATAAAATAGGTTACATTATTTTATCTTCACACTGCTACTTTAATTATTTCTTACCTATAACTTCCGTAGACCAGTTGCATTTCTACTACCAACTCTTACTCTTCCTTTATCAACATAATTACACCGATTTATGAAGTTTCCCTATTAAAGAACATATGCAATACTCTCAGAACAATTTAGTAACCTATCAGCACAACAAAACTACTAGTACTAAGTACTTAGTAGTAAGATTAATGGATGTTATTCTTTTAATCTGACAATTCATTTCTCTTTCATGAACTGCAAGGAAATGTTTACCTGTTATCTCCATTCTAGATGGTAGGAACTAAAACACTCCATCTGTCCAGTCACAGGACAGGGATATGAAGGCTACTTCTTCTGTCAATTCAAATTACTGAAGTAAAGAATCCATGGCTTCAAACTACCTTTCCAAAATATTGTACTAATAGCAAAAGAGCTGTATGAGGTGCTCTGTTTTGAAGATCTTCCTGCTCAGGGTAGAAATCCATACTGATTGCATATATAGTCAACAAAGACTAGAATCTGATCTTGACTCAAAATTCATTCATTAAGATTGAAGAAAGTAAGAGACACGAACAACAAGAAATGGAGTAGTATTACTCATTTAAGTCATTGCAAGAACTGAGTTGGATGATTTCGATACAATGAAAAAGCAAGTAAAGATGTTACTCACTCAGACTTTCAAAGTAATTTAAATTCACAAACCATAAAATTCTTCTGTAGGTCATCCAAGTCCTAATTCCACAACCTCATGTCATCTTGTTCTCTATTATTACTAATCTTCCTAGGACTACAAAACATATTAAATCTTTTAAACATTCATATAATAGTTCAGGCTTTGAAACTCAATATCAAAAGTCCTATCTTTTATCAGCTGTTTCTCAACTTTATTACTACCTTTGAGAAAACTGGGGCTCACTATAATGAATCATACTTGAATGGCAATCCTACAGCTGTCATATATGAATACTGGGCATTCATCAAATGCCATACCGCTGAGGTTGAACTGGTTGTCCACCATGATTAGAAATAGGGAAGATGCTGACTATTAGGATAATGACACTACTTTTAGCTGGTTTGGTCATCATTTGTATTTTCAGCCTTTCCTTTCCTTAACACTTGCTGAACAAGCTGATTCTTCTTTTATTACTTGATACTTTTTCACAAATTTAGCTACTAGTTAGCTTTACCCTTTCCCATAACTACTCTCTACAGCGTAGACTAATTGTAAATTGTAAAGCTGAGTACTCTAGTTCTAGTTGCACTCTAGTAATAAAATAGTATGCATCTGGCACAGTATCCAGACATACTAATATTACCTTTACTCAGTTGAGAGTTTGTCCAGGTAGACCTATGTAGTACTAAAATAACTTCCTATCAACGCTTAGTTACCTGGGACCTTGATCCCATCCGGCAGGGGTAGAAGAGCTATAAAATGGAACCTTAAACTGAAGAGCTCAATTGCCGATTTCTATGATACCTTTCTGCCTCCATTACTAATAATTAAGAGACCATGTTTGTAGAGTATAATTTTAATTTATATTATTTATGGATTTGCCGCTTTATCACTAATAGGAACAATGGAGTTTAAGGAGCAATGCCTCTAGTGAAGGTCTCCCAAGCCCTTAGCATGAGCAGCACCTGAGACACCAATGAGCAACACAATTGATAGCTACCCCCTAGGCTGACTGCGCAAACCTCCTTTTTGCCTCCTGCCATGTTCCGTAGACCCTCATTTAGTGACAAACGCGGTTCGTAGGAATACAGTCGCACCTCGCTGTCCCGGATGGCAAAAAATCCAAAGAATATGTCTTGGGCAGTGGATTATCCGGGACGGTGGATTAGGTTTTGGTGCGGGAAATTTTTGGGGTTCGGAGAATTTCATTCGGGACAACGGGGGATCCGGGAGAGTGAGGTCCGGGACAACTGCGTGCGACTGTAGGTTTAAGAGCTTTATTGTCACATTTGTGATCGTATGGCATTTTATTTGGCATGTCCCACTGCCCACGAACTTTCCGAACAGTCTACATGCTGTGAATCAAACCCCTGGACAGCGCTTGGCTAATATGCGTTCTTGATTCCTAGAAACAAGAAAAGGGAGTGCCCATTTTTCCTCAGTTACTTCTTGACTACAACTGCACTATCCAGGCAGTTTACAAATTCCCGGTACGCCTCAGTGACATCAGTTGGATTCCCCACCAAGTAACCCTCATCGTAGCGGTTACCGGATTCCTGAAACAACTTGATAAACTTCCAAAACAGCTTGTAAAATTTATCGGTGCCAGTCTTGTTTATCGAAGCTTGCACTCCTGCATGGAAGTTTAAAACACAAATGGTCTCGATACGTCCCGGACCTATTAGCAAAGCTGGTCAGGAAACAGACATGATCACCTGCTACTTACTGAGGCCTTGTACCACGTAAGGGGAAAGTCCGTAGAGCTTCTCATATGTTATGATATCTCTTCTCCCACCTGGATTGGTATAAAGTAATGCGTCGGCAACCGCATCTCCTCCATTAGCATGCAAATCAGACTCCGCAATAACTCTCAAGTCCTCGTCGGTAGCAGTTCCCAACTTATTCCTCTTGTACGCGCTGATAAAGCGATTCCTTAGCCACTTGTAGGAAGGGTCGGAGCCAGTCAGGGTCCGTAAACGATCGTAGATGGAGTCTTGGTGTGATCCGACGGCCAAAATATCTTCTTTGAGAGCCGCAATCTCGAGTTTGAGTGCCCGAACCTGCTCCGGGATATTGTCGAAGAAACCGCGGCTGTGCTTACCAACAGTCGAACCCCGATTCTTGCCGCGAGTCTGACTCCTCTCCGCCTCTGGTGTCGGATGGCCGTGGCTTCGAGTGTCTTGCTTTTTCCTTTCTCACCACGCTCGGGCACGTCAAATCGGCCCGTAGCGTATTCTGTGTCAACCTCGCCCTCCGAAATCGTTTCTGTAGTCACCAGCCTGCGGCTCTGGACCGGGTGCATCGTATCGGGTTGGACCAGGGCTTCATTCACAAGGCGATCAGATCCTGCGGCCAGGCCTTCCCTCGTAACATGTTTCACAGATAGAGATTTGGGAGGCATGGTGGTTGTGCACAGCTGTGTTTGCCGGAGTTGGTTGTTGTTGCTATTGAAGGGATTTGATGGAGATCGCGGAAGTGGTGTACAGTAGTAATCGCAACTTCTCATACGAAATGTGTGGAGGGGTGTGGCACTAGACTAATGTTTACGTCGCCTTTCCCACGGCAAGAAAAACCTACCCTTTGCCCTGCCTACCCAAACTCTCAACTCCCATTCCGTAAAACTTGTCAAATATGCTATCGCGGATATCAACTACATGGTAATCCTAACCCATTATAGACTTAAAGAGAAGGATAACCGAATAAGGAACTCAGTTGACAACATCCAGCGTAAACAGCCTCCCCAAACTATACACTGTCCGGATAACACTAATCCTTTTCCAAGTGTTTCGGATTTTATCTACGATAGCGGATTTACATCATACATCCATCAATTTCCAGACGCACGAGGAGCCATCCAATTAGGCCGGGTGAGCTGTCTTCTTCTGCGCGATTGCCGGTGGCCATGAGACTGGAACGTTTACTATAGAAAAAGCTATGTCACTGGTATTCAATAAACTCAGAATCAATCCAACCACCCCAAATGTGGTTTTCGCTCCACTGCGTTCATTACAACAACCCGCTCCGTCATGTCTATTAGATCACCCTGAAATCTCGATTACTGGGTTGAAGCTCAATTTTGTCGCTAACTCGAGCACTGGATTATACCCGTACACCGAGGAAATAAATTAGGGCAACGCTCGGGATCCGCTCCGTTCTTTTCCCTGCGGAGATGTCCGGCGCTTGTCATCACCCCCCTTCCACTTGGGGTTGACAGCTCATCTGATCCTTTTATGACTTCCGTTCGCCGGGGGCTATCACCGTGGGAGAACTCCTAATTCTGAAGTCGGGTGGTGCCGTAAAGGTTAGATACAGTTATTTGACGACCGAATGAAAAAAAAAAAAAGGTATCGTTATTTCTAAATCACGGTTTGTTGACAAGGGAGGAGGGTTCGTCTGGTCTATTAAACACAGGTAAATTTATCATACCGGTACTCCACAACAAACCTCATTCCCGCAAAGTGCTTGTGAGTACGGAGACATGCTGCTACGAGGCTCTTGCTCACTCTTACGACTGCCCGTTTTGGATGGTATTATTATATCATAGTTTACAATAAATTTCTCCCACTCAAGGGTTGCAAAAAATTTACCCAAAAGAGTGCATGTCAGGTTAGCTCATTTCAGAGGTACTGTGTCTGGAAACCTTGACGTCAAAGGAAAAAGCTTAGTGCGCACTCGGGCAACTCCCGTGGCACCAAAGTGCCCGAATACCCGTACCGTACTTTTAGAACGGGCTAGCGCTAAGGTCAGACTTTTCAACAAAAAAAAAATACCTCCCCGAGCAATGTGATCCTCTAACTCCCCCGGACTGACCTAGCAATACGTACAAAAATCACTATCTCGACTTAAATTCGCGTGTATTATAAGCTTGTGCTCTCTACAAGTGCTCGAGTAGGTTCCCTCGAATATGGCCACCTTACTTGTCCTTAGCCAATATTTACCCGATGAAGGGTCGATAAAGTTAGAGCCGATCCCGGGAAGCTCTATCCGGCACGTTTCTGTAAAGAAAGAAGAGAAAAAAATCTTGTTGCTGCAGAACGTTATTGCCAATTCTGGCGCAGGGGGGTGTCAATTTTAGGCGGCCTGCACAGTACTGTTTGTTAGAGCACAAACGACTCTGAATCTGAATAGATACAGAGACAAAGGCTCCCAAGGTGGATGAGCGCTTTCTCGGCACGGCGTTTGGATCCCGTTGACGGGTCCTCGCGACTCCGTTAGCTTGCCCAACTAAACCCATAGCGGGGTGATGCGGCGGTTTCCACTGATGATCATGGCGAACCGGGAGGGTTTTTGGGGTCTCATGCGGCAGAAGCCTCGGGTAGTTCCCGGCCACGAGAGTCAACCGGCACAACATCCCCCGCCGAAATCAAATCTCCCAGGCTTGGTCTTTCATTCAATATCATACCTGTATCATTGAAAGGCAAGCCCATCCCCTTGAGTCCTATTCGTTTCAAGGTGGCTTGCAGCAATGCACTTGGAAAAGGGGAAAAAGAGAGGATACGTATTCTTATGTAAATGCGGCCAACGGAAGCAAGAAAAATGGCTTTTTCCCCCGCTCCACGGTAGCATAAAAGTACTGTAGTCACGTATTTAACCATCATACGCTAATTCTGCTTCGTTAAATACGTGGTATGGTAATATTATTGTGATTTTCGTTCGTGACGAGCACTCCCATACCGGTAGGGTACAGTACCGTATAGACAGTCCAACTCAGACCACTTTCTGAAACCGACGGACAAAGCCTAGGAAAGGGCCGCCATCAACGCGGATTTATACCCAAACGAAATTTCCGATCGCGGACACCCTACCGTACTCCGAGTACAGTACGTCCCGCCGACCTCATATTTCTAGAAAAGATGTGTGAGTAAAGGTACTGCCGGTGCCACTAGCGCCATTACTGTCAGTGAAGAACTCTAAAAACCTTCTTGTATAATCACTACCACCGTATAATGCGCTCCGTTATTATCCAAGAAAGGGGGAAGCGCTTCGCGCAAATTGTGCCACGGTACCGGTTAAGCGAAGAATAACACCGCGCAGGCGTGCACTGTTGGGTTCCATGATGCGCTGCACGAGCGCGGTCGATAATTTGGTGTCTGGAGCCAGGTCGGATGGCCGCGGGGCTAGGAGGATTTCGGGTCTGGTATCGGGGGCTGGGGGGTCGCAACACCCGTAGTTTGAAGAGTTGGGAGGAATTTCCCTTCCACCGGACCATTTCGCTAGGGAGGCTGGAGAGGTAATTTTCAGCCATGATAGTGGTAGTTTGGTCTAGCTGCACGAATACCGTATGGATGGAGTTGTGGCACCATACGGTGTACGGTCGGGAAGGAGGCTACCGGCACTTCCCCAGAGATGCGCCGTGCCACACATCTCCGAGATCTGATGAGACGGGGGCCGTAAATTTAAGTTGTAACAGCCACAACCACAAAAAGATCTGATATCCCTCTCAGACCTTCCCGAAAAATCTCGTCAAAATTTCATTGTGCTAATTGAATACCAGTACCGAAGAAATCCTCGCAATGGCTCCAACCATGGTTCCCTCTCGCTGATCATTTAAATCCTGCCCTTCACGGCGGCACGATTGACCACACAGACTCGCTTAAGGGCTGATCAGTCTAGTGGCGTGAAACACCTGAGAATGCAGGAACGGCGGGGCGCGTAAACTACAGTAACTCAGCGGGGAAATTCAGGGCCTTGGGTTGTCTTGGAAAGGGACCATGACATAAAGGATGTTTCAGCGACAGTCAAGGGTGATGGCGCAGGAATTGCCAGCATCCTGGCTCAAGGGCGATAACCGCCTTGGATGGGAAAAAACCTGGGGGCAAAGGCAACCTGAGGAAAGTGAGACTGAGGTAGAAAGATCAAAGGAATGTTTGGATAGCACGCACCCACGGCCAGGGCCCGTTATCATCGCACTCATAGGGAGGAAGACAGGAGGAAGGGACAGATTAATGAAGTAGTCGTGTTTGCTTCTGCGGCCTACCGAAGCCTATTGGCTTATCTTTTGGTGAGTTCTCGTTGTTGCTACTGCGGTACTGCACCGAACTTCCGGATGCGGCAACTTACTTATTATTGACTGCAGAGTACGAGCACTTTTGCCTGCGCTTGGTTGGGAAGGATGTCGCCATACATATTACCGGTAAAGATATTAACATTAGAAGGAGCACGGCACCTCTGCAAACTGACGATAGGAAGCCTCAATAATCTAAAATATTGAGCTAGTCTGTGACAGAAGTGAACCACACCTAATCGGGTTGAAACCCGTGCGGAAGGGGTGAGCACACAGGAAATAGGAGAGTGCGCCAAGGATCATTGCGAAGGGAGATCCCACACGCCAAAAATTCTCAATGATATATGTGAGGCAAGTGTTTCTCTTCCCCTCTGCCCTCTTGTCTCCTCCTTTCTCTCTTCGCCTCGTTCCTTCCCTTCATCGTTGGCTACGGTCGTTGGTTTTGTTTCCGGATTGTGCAATAGCATATACCCCTTCCACTCCTTTGTAAACTCTTTTTTCGCTCTTTTGGCCCTTCTTCACTCTTTACCTCCACCCCTGCCCGGTGGTTCTTTTCTTCAGGTGCTTGTGGATAATTCCCTGGTGATAACCTGAATAGTTTTTTTTTTTTTTTTTCCTTCCACGGTCGTCCCAGCGAAATGTTGAATTCGCTAGCCCTCTTGTTCTTATTCGCCCTGGAGGCGTGCGCTTTCTGGCGTCTGCCATGTCGTCAGAGTTTGACTGTGGAGCGGATTGATCCACTTACGCATTTTGGACTTGTCGGTGAACATGTGCACACCATCCATGGCGGGAACAGTATGTTACACAGATTTCCGTGGTTAGAGAGTTACTGACTTTGCTACAAAAGAGTTTAGTCCGACGTCGCTGGAAGCGGATTTGCTGAAGAGTACTTGTTCGTCTTGTCAGGTTAAGCAGGATAGATCAGCATATTGGACTCCCGTCCTGTATTTTCAAGATGAAGCTGGTAACTTCAACGTTGTTAACCAGACGGGTGGTATGCTTGTGTAAGTTTTGCCATATTGTACACTATCAACTGCCCAAATATCGTATTAATTTAATGGATCCGAAAAAAAATCAGGTACTATCTCCCCCGTGGTGAAAATGTTAAAGCTTTCCCTGACGGCTTCCGCATAATTGCCGGCGACCCGACGCTCCGAAACTTCCCTTATAAGGACGTTGAAAAGTCCCTTTGGACTGCCCAGGACACGACGGAGGCAGCGCTTCGCCAGAAGGCTATTGGGTTTAACTGTCTCAACTATCACCTACCCGCCCAAGCAGCACTGGGAATGAAGACCATACCCGAGAATCTCTCGTGCAAGGACGGTCTCCGAGCAGAGGTGTTCTTCCCATCTTGCTGGAATGGAAAAGACCTCGACTCTGCGAACCACCGTGATCACATGCGCTACCCCTCTCTCATGGACGATGGCGATTGCCCGAAGGGTTTCGAGACTAGGGTGGTATCGTTGTTCTTTGAGACTATCTGGGATGTGGACAAGTTTAGCGGGCAAAAGGGACGTTTCATGTTCTCCACCGGAGATCCTACAGGGTGTGGATATCATGGGGATTTCATGAATGCTTGGGATAAGGAGGTTCTCCAAGAGGCTATTGATGTCTGCACTTCCCCATCCGGTGTGATCGACGAGTGCAAGGTTTTCGATTTGTACACGGAGAATGAGATGCATCAATGCACCATCAAACGGACCGTTAAGGAGGACGTAGTTGGCCCATTGAAGAAATTGCCCGGATGCAATCCTGTGGCCGAGGGCCCAGAATCAACGAAGCAGGATGCGTGCCCGGGTGAAGGGCTCGACGACGATAATCAAGGTCCACTTCCTACCAAACCCAAGGGAACCGATGGGGCGGGATCTCCGAAAGTCACCCCAACTTCCTCGTCTTCCTCTTCCGCGAAGAAATCCAAACCCTCCGTCTCTCCCGCGCCACCGGGCAACCCCAAAAAGCAGGATGTCGGGGTTGCGGCCGCTTCGGATCCCACAACCACTTCGGACCCATACCTCGTCATTGTCACCGTCACCGAGACAGTCACCCCACTCGAAACGACAATTACAATCCCCGCGCCCCCCAGCCAGTACACCACTCCTCCAGGGCGGAAGAAGCGTAGTATTCATAACCACCGCAGGTTTGGCGCAGGACACCACAAGCACTAAATTCCATCTGTTGCATACACCCTCAATCGAATTGGAGACTATGCAAATTTTTTTTCTCTTATCTACTAGTGCGAGGGGTGGAGTGGGTGATAAGCCGAGGTGTATACGATGTTTCGTAAATAGTCAGATACAATGGATACCTTTTTCTCTATGTACAAATAATTTGATCTAACATGTCATGTCTAGTTACTGTGATTCTTTAGGATCGGATAGATGGTACACGCATGGGGTTTCGATGGAACTCCAACATCCTGGCCTTTGAGCCCGCCACTTATTTGGTATAGTACAGTACTCGCACTCGTGTTGTCCAGACCTGTGTAAAATGGACTACTATGGCACAACCACCAAAATCCCGAAGCCGGCCAATCTTTAGCTACATTCAATAGCAGCCCGCTTTGCACCATCACACCGGGAGCCCCACATCGTTGAGAATTCGTCAGCTGATGAGGTATGAACCGCACCTAATATAGGTCATTCAGCATGGAGTATCACTCGATCCGAATCACCCGGACATGAAATCCGCCATCAACCCTTATATTATCTTATATCACCGCCTTAACAGAACAATAATAGTTGGTGTACACAAGCCTAGTCTAGCGCGGCATCCCCAACTTTTCCAAGTTGAGAACCCAGCATTCCAACACACAGGCCCCCATACCGGCTCACATTCCAGAAACCCCAGCCACTCATCCGTCCACCATTCCCAACAAGTCGGCAACAACAACGAACAGCCATTCCAATAACAACACCGATATCAATACCAACGATTTCCATAATAGCGGAAGCGCACTCCGCGCGGCAAGATACTTGTTGGATATCGCGGTCGCGGTTGTGCTCTGATATTCTCCGTTCCTGCGGTCATGAGTGACACCTCATGACCGCTTGCGTTACTCCTTGTCTCCACTCTTACTTCTACACCCTCCTCTTCCCCCTCCCTCTCTCCTTTTCTCACTTAATCCTCTCCTTCTCATTCTTTAAGCAATCCAAGCCGCTCGCTTGTCTTATAACCGTTCTATTGCTTGCTACTCGTGATACATTCACTCGTGATATCACTCAACGACCGCCCGCCCAGTGAGACACGTGGACCGAAAAGAAATGTGTGATTGTTGGTCGTTGGCAGAGTTCCGCTGTGTGTGTGCCCGATAGGGATTGTCCCCTAGCGGGGGAAATCATAGTCTCGTTCCCCTAGACTCTTATTGTGGGTGGGCTTGATTCCCCTGATCACTCTGTCGGATCTTTCCTGATGGTAAGGTGGGAGTTGTGATCAGGTGCAATATACAGCCGTCGCTTTTGCTCGGTATGGTGCCTTGCCTAAGCGTCCGATTCGAGTTTCTTGGACAGTCCGCCTTCAAGGAATTTAGTGAGCCATCGTTTGTGGTCAGGCGTGTTTGGTCGGGTGGTCGGAGATGCTGAGGTGGTCGCTCTTGGTGCCATGTCGGCCGTAGAGAGTGGCTAGTACTTCACCCTAGAGCGCCTGAAGCCCCGTATTTATATTGTCCCTTTCGCGAGGCGGGAGTCTAACCCATCAGGTCAATAAATACATAGGAGGGGGTTGAGCAAGCGCGATCTTCCTCGGCATCAGTACGAAGTTCGTCATGGAACTCACGATAATTTCCTGTTCCTAATACGTACATATTTTATTAACATGGATTACATACAAATCTCCCCTCTCCTTACAAAAAAATAATAATAAACAAATAAATAAATATGAATATGAATAAAATGACTACTCGAGGGGCCCATCACGTCCATACAAGCTCCAATCCCAGCGTACTGTGAATGCAACCCGATCCGCAGGACCTTAGTCTCTGTCTTGGCTCCTTCGAAGGGAAGACCCAGGGCGAAGTTGTTCACCTGGGATTTTAACTATGACGCCGGAGAAGTGGGTTTGGTCTTATCCGGTAGTAGCGCATGGTGCTGGAGGATAGAACTGCTGCTCAATTACTGTGGTATGATGAAAAAATAACCAGTCGTTGATTTCCTTGGGGTTGGAGACGTCTGTGTTTACTACCGCGGTCTTGCCCCCCGGGCTTGATTGTGACAGCTGCGGTCTTCTTGTTTGATAGGACGAGGAGGGTAAGTCGAAATGATGGTCCGGTTATTGATCATTTCGGTGCGCTTCGGGTTATGCGTGGGTCCGAAGACACCCGTGGCTGGTGTTGAAGTGCTCCACCGGGTTAGATTTGCCAATAACAAAGTTGGCGTCATCCATGGGGTCTTTTTTTGGGGAGTCATGTACCCCCCGGTAGATCCAGTGCTCTCTGGGCTGAACCGGGTTCTCCTCACCGAGTGCGTTTCCATGACGGAATTCTCTTGATAACCGAGACCGTCTGGCGTTCCGAATATCCGGACCCTAGCTCCCAGGCTTCCCTAAGAATTCCATTGCCCCCCCTGCGGACACTGAGAGGTTATCCCGAAAGAGGTCGGTAAAAGTCTCATCTGCATAGACAGTCACTATGTGTTCCGTCGTGACACTCGGGATCCAGTCCGATCCGGAAGTTTCTCCCCATTATTGGTAGGCATCAGCATCCTCACTCTGTCTTGAAGGCTGATGGCGGACTTGCCAAGTAGAGAGATCTGTATTTTGGCTTCCTCCGGCGGGGTAATCTTCCCCTCAAAAGTCCCACGACCGCTGGTAGTGATGTAACGAGAGCTGAGTTTCGCAATATTATCGCAGAACAGAGTATTCTTAGGCATCAAAGCGGATTGGTTTATCGTTGCACCTTTCCCGAAGTTGAGCTATTGGGGGCTGAGGTCGCGGCCAATCATATCGGCCTTGATTGACAATCCGGTCGGCTGGGGTCGGGGTGGAGAAGTCCCTGATATTCCTTAGTCCATGAGAGGAAGAGGGGGAGCCAAGGATATTAGAGCAAAATATGTATCCTAGGTATCAGTCCGGAATAATCTGGCACTTACTGTGGTTATCTTACGAACCCATCTTACCTTTTTATTCATGATAAGCACCAAAGTTAGTATCGTTCGAGGTAGTCCCATCCGCACCAAGTCCATGGGCGGCAGTGGTTCTCTAGTCTCGAGAACACAGACAGCCCCGTCCCAGAATTGATGAAATCACTGCTTCACCGGTGAGTAGGTATCCCAAAGTATAATTCGCCATAAGCGGTACCAATGTTATTGATTCCATTTATGACTAGATATGTCGGGCTTGAGCTCTAGACGGTATATACACCGGTAGGAATATAGTAACGATCAGGCTATTATGAAACTCCACTTGACTCTCTCCAGATACCAAGTGAAATCAAACCGCCCAATGTCAGTTCAACAGTTGACCCGGGACTTTTCAGCGGACCAGTTAAGCGATCATTCTCACGACTGCATGCTTATCAGCGTCTGATTGGATGTGAACCCTGGTATAGCACAAAGAATCTCCTGCAGCAAGGAAGCGTGAAAAGCACTATGGCTTCCATGCGTTGATTGGGTCATAAAGGAGGGGAAAGGGAAAAAATGGGAAAGAACGTCTCATGCTGATCGTTTAACCCGTCTTTCCCGCTACCAGTATTCAGTCGCCCAAGCCATTCCCCCGGTTGGAATGCCTGGGCAAGACCGGTACGGTATTCCCGAAGCTTTCCCTTTTCTCCCCCGCGATTTCCGGGTACTCGTAAGTGTGCTCAAATACTCGGGGGTATCGTAAAAACTAGTTAGAGCCACCATTTTCCGGAGGCCATATATCTCCGCGATTCGAGACAAAGCATCCCGAGAAGGAATAGCGTTCTCTAGACAGGGAATAGCTGGGGCATCCCGAGCTCTCTGGATCCTATTAAGTGGTATTCGTAATTCAGTTAGCTTACTGTGCTAAGCCTATGCAGTTTAGTAAAGTGATCACCGCAGCATGATCCGAAGATGGATCTAACGGGTTTTTGCTGTAGTTGAGTGCCGGTACGCGTCCCCTACCATAAGTAATCCCAAAACAGGGATTTGCAAGAATATATTTGGTGAAATATTTCTGCTTGTCTGAGAGCACATACGTGATATCCCCTCCCTGCTTTCGGGTACTTATGGCCGGGGACGAGTAACATACTCGAGTCCCGGGGATGAAAAAGACGAGGATCACCACTCCTGTGAACCCGGTTTGCTTAACTCCCCCGGTAGCTCGGGAGCGCTGGTGCAAGTACTCGTACAGCAGATAACGAAAGTTAAATTCCCCTGGGATTCTTATTCCCTAAATCAAACTAGGTAAGCTACCTAGGGATTCTGTCCAGTAGGTTAATATTTTCACTTGCATGTACGGTGGTGGGGCGTGAGGGAGACTCGATAAGCCGGAGGCGTAGACTGCATCTGAAAATTATTAGGAGGTTTTTTTGTAGATGAGAAAGTACAAACTAGCACCCCCTGGACAAAATCGTTAGTGATAAAGCCTTCTTCCATCAAAAGCACTAAATTTTGGCTACTTGCAGTACCGTATACGAGCTATAGGACATTTTTTTTCTAGACGGTTCTGGCTCCAGGTGATATTGGTTCTCCTGATACACACTTCAACCACCTAAATCGAAAACCGAAAGTGTTA